>CM038682.1:393360170-393535170 GCA_021605205.1 Aegilops longissima
TGGGAGGCCTCTTTTCTCCTCCTCGCTTCGGGAGGAGTCCGCCGAGTCATCGGACGATGAGTCCGACAACACTGGCGCCGGAAATCCTTCGAGTTCCCGTGGCCTTCTTCTTGGCCTTCTTCTCCGTACCACGTAAGGTGGAACCAGCAGCCCCATCAATCAGCGTCCGCTGGGTCTTTCGGGAAGGAGCCGACAACAACCTATCCGGACGCCTTCGCCACCACAAAGGTGAGGGAGTTTTAGATCCCGCGACAGAGTCGAACTATGAAAAAGAGTCCCGTGAAGGCTGTAATAGCTTACCTCGCTGGCTTGATGCCGCGAGTTGAATCCACGATCTTGATAGCGGATGCGGAGCCTCGGCGCCTTGAACAAAGACCTTCCTGCATCTTTGTACGAGGTCAAGAGCCGCCTGTTCGGTGTCTGTGCCGGATCAAACTCCCACAAGTTGAAGGCCCGTTGTTGGCATGGGAGGATCCGCGGATGAGCATAACCTGACTACATTGACAAGCTTGAGCTTCTTGTCCACCAGGTTTCAGACGCAGGTTTGAGTCCGGTCAGCTCTTCCAATTACCCCATGTCAGGCCCGCTCTTTCCATGAGGTGAGCCGTAGGAAGCCAGATCGAATTGGGGCCGCTGCCCATTTAGAGTCGCTGCTCGGTGATGTAGAACCACCCCGATTGCCACCCTTTATGGTCTCCACGAAGGAGCCCTTGAGCCATAGGATTGGCCATCTTGCTCACCATGGCACCTCCAAGACTCGGCTTGGCGCCGCCTCTACCTTCGGCTTGACATTGAAGGTCTTCAGCCATAAGCCAAAGTGGGGCTGGATGCAGAGGAAGGCCTCGCACACGACGTTTAACGCCGAGATGTTGAGGATGAAATTCGGGACCAGATCGTGGAAATCTAGGCCTTAGTAGAACATGAGCCTCCGGACAAATGGGTGAAGTGGAAAACCTAGTCCGTAGAGGAAGTGGGGGAGGAACACCACCCTCTCATGGGGCCTGGGGGTGGGGATGAGCTGCCCCTTGTCGGGGAGCCGATGCACGATGTCGTCGGACAACTATCCGGCCTTTCGCAGCTTTTTGATGTGGCCCTCCGTGATGGAGGAGGCCATCCACTTGCCTCCCGCTCTGGACATAGTTGGAGAAGGTTGAGGTGGGATGTGCGGACTTGGGCGCTAGAGCTCAAGTGCGCGGAAATGGATGAGCAAAGGAGGAAGAAGGCGTGTGTGAAAAAGTGGATCCTTATCCCCTTATATGGACGGACAAAGCTATGCGTCCCCACCGGCCTGATAAAACTCGCTTATCTCCCAAGCGCCGTAATCAATGGCGCGGTTGGGTTACCCACGCCCGTATTGATGAGAATCCCGGAATAAGGGGACACGATCCCTGCTTTGACAAGACGTGCCAAGGAAACCGCCTCGCTAAACGCGCTGAGGTGGGATAGTGAAAACGATTCAAATAAAGGCTTGGCCGTGGTGTGATGTCACGCTGCGGAATACGTCAGCAGATTGAGTTTGTGTAAATAGTATTCTCTCTACGGTGGTATGTGGAACTTATTTTGCAGAGCCGGACACTATCCTTGTGTTCAAAATCTTCTATGAAGAATTCGAAGGAGGAACCCACCTTGCAATGCCGAAGACAATATGCGCGCCGGACTCGTCGTCATTGAAGCCTGGTTCAGGGGCTACTGAGGGAGTCCTTGATTAGGGGGTGTCCGGATAGCCGGACTATGACCTTTGGCCAAACTCCTGGACTATGAAGATACAAGATTGAAGACTTCGTCCCGTGTCCGGATGGGACTTTCCTTGGCGTGGAAGGCAAGCTTGGCGATACGGATATGTAGATCTCCTACCATTGTAACCGACTCAGGTAACCCTAACCTCTTCGGTGCCTATATAAACCGGAGGGTTTTAGTCCGTGAGGATCTAACAACAATCATACCATAGGCTAGCTTCTAGGGTTTAGCCTCTCGATCTCGTGGTAGATCTACTCTTATACTACCCATATCATCAATATTAATCAAGCAGGAGTAGGGTTTTACCTCCATCGAGAGGGCCCGAACCTGGTAAAACATCGTGTCCCTTGTCTCCTGTTACCATCCGCCTAGACACACAGTTCGGGACCCCCTACCCGAGATCCGCCGGTTTTGACACCGACAAGAGGCACCCACGTGGCGAATGACTGCCACTCAGTAACTTTGCGGCTTGACACTGCACTGATCGACGACGTGGGTCGTGGCTGAGTGGGTGGTGAGGTGTTTTTTCCTCTGCGAGCCCCGGCAGGCCCTGCCAGGGTGTCTTGGTTATCTGCTTCTGTGGGTGGCCTCGCCCCTTGCCGGTTTCGCCTGCCCGGCAAGGGAGGCCTTTCTCTTGGCGATATCCTCCTTCTCTGGCTCGATCTTGGTCTGTCTGATCTGCGTGCTGGTCCTTTGAATCTCTTGATTCCTTGCACTCTGACTTGGGCTGGTGCTTTAATCTTGTTCCCGTGCCTATGCACAGTCTGAGCAATAGACCCAGGGTTTGTTGCACCGACAGTGAACCCTACAACTATGATAGAGATGCAGGGCTTGCTGATAGCATGCATCACGCATAGCAGCTCGGGGACGGTTCTCCTCAAGTAGCACAACATTGTCACGCCAGTGCTGATCTTGCGCTACTTCATCGTAGGCAAGCACTCAAGGCAACCCGTAAATGAGTTCCGTGGGGATAACTGCTTCTGCCCCGTGAACCATGGAGAAGGGAGTCTGCCTAGTAGCTCGGTTTGGTGTTGTTCTGAGGGACCAGAGAACTACCGGTAGCTCCTCGATCCACCGCCTGCCGTGCTTCTGCAGCGCATCAAAAGTTCTTGTCTTGAGTCCACGCAGCACTTCAGCGTTCGCCCACTCAGCTTGTCCATTGCTCCGGGGATGTGGCAGAGAGGCGAATGAGATCTTGTATCCGAGGGCATGAACATATTGCATGAAGGCGTGACTCGTGAACTAGGTGCCGTTGTCGGTAATGGTCCTAGCTGGAACTCCAAAATGACACACCAATTCTTTCAAGAACTTGATAGCTGACTGAGCAGTCACCTTTCTCACGATAGTCACTTCTGGCCACTTTGTAAACTTGTCGATAGCAATGAACAAGAATTCAAAGCCCCCAATTGCTCGGGGGAAGGGGCCGAGGATATCGAGCCCCCAGACCGAAAATGGCCATGATAGAGGGATTGTTTGAAGAGCTTGGGCAGGCAGGTGGTTTTTCTTGGAATGGAACTGGCATGCTTCACATTTGGTGACTAGCTCGATGATGCCTACTGCGCAACCTTCTTCTTGTAGACATTGTTGGGCCTCCAAGTGCAGAGGTTTGTAGGACAGTAGCAAATTTTCCTCAAGTGGATGACCTAAGGTTTATCAATCCGTGGGAGGCGTAGGATGAAGATAGTCTCTCTCAAGCAACCCTGCAACCAAATAACAAAGAGTCTCTTGTGTCCCCAACACACCCAATACAATGGTAAATTGTATAGGTGCACTAGTTTGGCGAAGAGATGGTGATACAAGTGCAATATAGATGATAGATATAGGTTTTTATAATCTGAAAATATAAAAACAGCAAGGTAACTAATGATAAAAGTGAGCACAAACGGTGTTGCAATGCTAGGAAACAAGGCCTAGGGTTCATACTTTCACTAGTGCAAGTTCTCTCAACAATAATAACATAATTGGATAATATAACTATCCCTCAACATGCAACAAAGAGTCACTCCAAAGTCACTAATAGTGGAGAACAAACGAAGAGATTATGGTAGGGTACGAAACCACCTCAAAGTTATTCTTTCCAATCAATTCGTTGGGCTATTCCTATAAGTGTCACAAACAGCCGTAGAGTTCGTACTAGAATAACACCTTACGACACAAATCAACCAAAACCCTAATGTCACCTAGATACTCTAATGTCACCTCAAGTATCCGTGGGTATGATTATACAGTATGCATCACACAATCTCAGATTCATCTATTCAACCAACACATAGAACCTCAAAGAGTGCCCCAAAGTTTCTACCGGAGAATCAAGACAAAAACGTGTGCCAGCCCCTATGCATAAGTTCATGGGCTGAACCCTCAAGTTGATCACCAAAACGTACATCAAGTGAATCACGTGATATCCCATTGTCACCACAGATACGCACGGCAAGACATACATCAAGTGTTCTCAGGTCATTAAAGACTGAATCCGATAAGATAACTTCAAAGGGAAAACTCAATCCATTACAAGAGAGTAGAGGGGGAGAAGAAACATAAGATCCAACTATAATAGCAAAGCTCGCGATACATCAAGATCGTGCCAATTCAAGAACACGAGAAAGAGAGAGATCAAACACATAGCTATCGGGTACATACCTCAGCCCCGAGGGTGAATTACTCCTCCTCGTCATGGAGAGCGCTGAATGATGAAGATGGCCACCGGTGAGGGTTCCTCCCGGCAGGTGCCTAACAGGTCCCGATTGACTTTTGGTGGCTACAGAGGCTTGCGGCGGCAAAACTCCCGATCTATTCTGTTCCCCGAAGTTTTTAGGGTATATGGGAATATATAGGTGAAAGAAGTACGTCAGGGGAGCCACGAGGGGCCCACGAGGGTGGAGGGTGCGCCCAGGGGGGTGGGCGCGCCCCCCTGCCTCGTGCCTTCCTCGTTGCTTCCTTGATGTGGACTCCAAGTCCCCTGGATTGCTTTCCTTCCAAAAATAACTTCTCCAGAAGGTTTCATCCCGTTCGACTCCATTTGATATTCCTTTTCTTTGAAACATCAAACAAGGGAAAAACAGAACTGCACTGGCTCGGGTCAATAGGTTAGTCCCAAAAAATAATATAAAAGTGTAAAATAAAGCCCATAAACATCCAAAATAGATAATATAATAGCATGGAAAAATGAAAAATTATAGAAACGTTGGAGACGTATCAGCATCCCCAAGCTTAATTCCTGCTCGTCCTCAAGTAGGTAAATGATAAAAACAGAATTTTTGATGTGGAATGCTACCTAACATAATTATCAATGTAATTTTCTTTATTGTGGCAAGAATATTCAGATCCATAAGATTCCGGACAAAAGTTTAATATTGATATAAAAACAATAATACTTCAAGCATACTAACAAAGCAATCATGTCTTCTCAAAATAACATGGCCAAAGCAAGATATCCCTACAAAATCATATAGTCTGGCTATGCTCTATCTTCATCACACAAAATATTTAAATCATGCACAACCCCGATGACAAGCCAAGCAATTGTTTCATACTTTTGATGTTCTCAAACATTTTCAACTTTCACGCAATACATGAGCGTGAGCCATGGACATACCACTATAGGTGGAATAGAATGGTGGTTGTGGAGAATACAAAAAGGAGAATATAGTCTCACATCAACTAGGCGTATCAACGGGCTATGGAGATGCCCATCAATAGATATCAATGTGAGTGAGTAGGGATTGCCATGCAACGGATGCACTAGAGCTATAAGTGTATGAATGCTCAACAAAAGAAACTAAGTGGGTGTGCATCCAACTCGCTTGCTCATGAAGACCTAGGGCATTTTGAGGAAGCCCATCATTGGAATATACAAGCCAAGTTCTATAATGAAAGATTCCCACTAGTATATGAAAGTGACAACATAGGAGACTCATTATCATGAAGATCATGGTGCTACTTTGAAGCACAAGTGTAGTAGAAGGATAGTAGCGTTGCCCCTTCTCTCTTTTTCTCTCAATTTTTTTTGGGCCTTCTCTCTTTTTTTTTGGCCTCTTTTTTTTTCTTTTTCTTTTTTATTTTTCGTCAGGAGTCTCATCCCGACTTGTGGGGGAATCGTAGTCTCCATCATCCTTTCCTCACCGGGACAATGCTCTAATAATGATGACCATCACACTATTATTTACTTACAACTCAACAATTACAACTCAATTCTTAGAACAAAATATGACTATATGAATGCCTCCGACGGTGTACCGGGATGTGCGATGACTCATGAGTGACATGTATGAAAGAATTATGAACGGTGGCTTTGCCACAAATACGATGTCAACTACATGATCATGCAAAGCAATATGACAATGATGAAACGTGTCATAATAAACGGAATGGTGGAAAGTTGCATGGCAATATATCTCGGAATGGCTATGGAAATGCCATAATAGGTAGGTATGGTGTGTTGGGTTCTACGGTAGGGTGCGTCAACTGCAAACTAAAATTTTCCTACGCGCAGAACATATAGGAACATGCTACGGGAGATGGATCACAGTTCGTTACCACTAGACGCGCAATGCCGCAATGAAGAAGAGGAGGGCAGCGGTCCGCTGCGGATCGCCTACTCTCGTCCGATCTCCCTCGAACAGCCGCTCGTCCGATCCCACGTATGAGTTCGCCGGAGCGCGCAAGTGCACCACCTCTAATAAAGATCCGCTGCAGAGGAACACCGCGCGACGGACTGCTAGGTCCGATCACACAATGGGCGGCGCAGTGGAGGTGGCTATTTACAACACATGCAAACCCTAGTCGCAGCCAAGCGATCAACCGCATGAGTGTGCCGCACTCCACTTTATATAGGCGCCCGCTGTAAGCTCAACGCTTGGGCCTCGTGACGGACCCTAAAGCCCAAAGTCTACTCGGTCACGTTCCTAGTCCAGTTGGATCACATCCGACCAAAGGTCCTTCAGATCGATTTCATAGGTTCCTTCCATTAAGCTGCGGACCCTTAGGTTCAAGTCGGCTTGGTCACAATTCGATCTCCTCCGACCTGCACGGTTGGTAGCGGCTCTAGCAAGGCGTACACCACCAAGCAGACTATGAAGCTGGTTAGGCTAACATGTACAACGTGTCATACTTCTGTTCCCTTTGCCACACGATATATGTTGTCGGGCTCAAGGCGAGACTGTCATCCTTGTGCTAGCCCGACCTCTTTCTCATTCCAGTGATACCAACCACTATCCGGATTATCTCATAATCCTTGTCGCATGGACATGCTTATCCTGGTCGGATCACACGAGGGGCCCAGAGTATATCTCTCCTGATCGGAGGGGCAAATCCCATCTTGCTCGACCATGTCTCGCAAAGATGGGCTGACAAATCGGAAACCTACCTTTGTAACTACCACCACAGAGTAGCTTGGTCGGCCCAAAGCAAGTCCGTCACCATCCCGAGTACATGCGCCAGCTCAGGTCTTAGGACATAGAATGTATGTTCTACTAGAGACTCACAGATGACATATCGCTATGCCTCATAGTTGGGTCTGTCCGACTCGACCTTATTCGACTCGGATCACCACGCCGAATCCGACCAGACCTTTCCAAGTCCATATTATCCGTTAGCATCCAATGCTCCATGGCTAGTGAGACCAAGCCATCGACCGTGTCATATGCTAGTCTAGTCGGTTGCGCGTCCACACAGCCCTTTCGACTAGCGAACTTTTAGGACAGTCATCATACAATGCATAGTCTAGTCTAATCTGCAACATTTGCATCCATGAGAATCTTGCATAACTCTACATCACCATTCTTTACGATCTTTCGTATCAGGTGATATTTCCGGTCTATGTGTCTGACCTTGTGGTGATTCCTCAGCTCCTTGGCTTGTGCGATGGCACCAGAATTATCACAATAAAGGTCCAACGGTTTCGCCGAGGCTGGGAAAATACCAAGATTATCCGTAAAATGCCGGATCCAAACACCTTCCTTTGCAGCTTCACAAGTCGCAATGTATTCGGCTTCGTGGGTAGAATCGCCATCAGATCCTCCTTGAACTCCTCCAAAGGTAATCGCTTCCTCCGCTCAGACGCATACTAATCCGGACTGTGATCGACAATCATCTCCGCCGGTTTGGAAACTAGCATCAACGTAACTCCCTCACGACGAGCTCTTCCTCACCTCCATAAACTAGGAACATCTCTTTAGTCCTTTTCGTGTACTTCAAAATAGTCTTTACCGCTGCCCAAAGGACTCTCACCGGGTTGGCCTGGTATCTACTTGTTAGGCTTATTGCAAAAGCAACATCAGGCCTTGTACATATCATGGCATACATGATGGATCCAATTGCCGAGGCATAATGAATCCTACTCATCCGCTTCGCTCATCGATGTCGAAGGACTCGAGTCTCGCTTAACCTTATACCATGAGAGCCGTAAGAACCCTTTCTTCGTCTCACCATGTTGAACCGCTTCAACACTTTATCTATGTACATGCTCGCTTAAGCCGAAGCAGCCTCCTCGATCTATCTCTATAGATCTTAATGCCTAAAATATATACTGCTCGCCAAGGTCTTTCATCGAAAACTTGCCATTCAATGACTCTTGACCGAAGTTTAGCATCGAAACCTCATTTCCGATCAGTAGTATGTCGTCCACATACAAGATCAAAACACTATCGAGCTCCACTTAACTTCTTGTATAAAAGAGTCCTCTTTGCTTTTGATGAAACCGAGACCAAAGTGATTTACCTCATCAAAACGAATGTTCCAACTCCGAGATGCTTGCTTCAACCCATAAATGGATCTCTTGAGCTTGCATACCTTACTAGTGCTAGTCGGATCGACAAAACCTCGGGTTGTATCATATACATGTCCTCGGTTAAATTTCCGCCAAGGAAAGCCGCTTTTGACATCCATCTACCATATCTCGTAATCGAAATATGCAACTATAGCTAGTATGATCCTCACCGATTTCAGATCGCTACATCAAGCAGTAAGTCTCGTCGTAGTCAATTCCTTGAACTTTTCCTTAACCTTTAGCGACAAGTTTAGCTTTGTGGATCTGAACATTTCCATCCACATCGGTTTTCTCCTTAAAGACCCATTTGCAACCAATGGCGCTTACGCCTGTAGCAGATCAACCAAGTCCTGCATTTGATTCTCATCCATGGACTTTAACTCGATCTCATGGCCTCCACCATGCCTCGAATCGGGCTCACCATCGCTCGCATACGTGGCCGCCTGCCGCTTAGCAACAATACATCACGACTCTGCTAATCTTTCCGACTCCGTGGTTCCGTGCCGCCCACTACAGTGTTCTCTCGACCGACCTCCAGATGATCTCATCACCAGCCGAGCCATCCTCGAGTGGTCCTCGAATTCTTCGAGCCGAACCTTCCTCCCATCGCCTCCCGACCGAGAAAGTCTTTCTCAAGGAAAACCCTGCTCCGAGCAACAAACACTTTGTTCTCTTCCGGTTGTAGAAGCTTATATCCCAAGGTTTCTTCGGATATCCCACTTAATATGCATTTATCCGACTTAGGTGTAAGCTTGCCTCGATATAAGTCGCTTGACAAATGCTTCACAACCCCAAATCTTTAGAGAAGACAAACCGACTCTTCCCGGTCTGCATCTCATGTGGTGTCTTGTCTATTTAATTTTGATGGTACCCTATTATGTGAAAGTTGTAGCTTCTAGAGCGATCCCCAAAATGACAAGGGTAAATCCGATTTGTTTCATCATAGACCGGACCATGTCCAACAAGGTCCTATTCCGACACGCCTTTTCTCCGTATGCATCTTGAGGTGTGAGTTGAGGTACTATACCTCGACTTTTTAGATGATCATCAAACTCCTAGCTCAGACTCACCTCCACGATCAGATCACGTGGCTTTATAGTCTTGCCGAGCTGATTCTCAACCTCATTCTCAAACTCTTTGAACTTTTCAAAAGTCTCCGATTTGTGCCTCATCAAATAGATATATCCATATCTACCAAGTCGTCGGTAAAAGTCAATAAGCATCGATAGCCACCTCCGGCAGTTGTGCTCATTGGACCACACACATCACCGTATAAGCTCCAACAGTCGGACGCCCTCTCGCAACTCTTTGCGAAAGGAGACTTAGTAATCTTGCCGAGCAATCATGATTCACATGTCTCGAACGAACCAAGTCGGACGGGTTAGGAGCCCATCATCATGGAGCTTCTTCGCATGCTTCGCACTAATGTGTCCAAGCCGTAATGCCGTAAGTATGTCGGATTTATCTCATTAGGCTTATGCCTCTTGACATTCATGTTATAGACCGTTCCTATTCTAGATTCAATATAAATAGCCCATCAATAATGGGTGCATAGCCGGAACATACCATTCAAAATATCAAACAACCATTGTCCTTTAAATTGAATTCATAACCTTGACTCATCAAACATGGGGCAAAAATAATGTTCACTAAGTGCAGGAATGTAATAACAATTATTCAATTCCATAATGAACTGAAGGAAGCTGGAGCTGCTGCTGCGTCGCACCTCCAACGCAACAACTCTTGCCTTGTGCCGACTTCGATGTCAATCTCCCTTGTGCCACATGCCTAGTTCTTACCAGCCCCTGACGAGTTGGAAATATGAACAACCGATCCGTATCAAATACCCAAGACCTACTAGGTATGTCATCAAGGTAAATGTCTATAACATATGCAACCAGGTACCTTTTCCCAAGAAGCATTTCTGGCCTTCTTGCCATGCTCGCAAGCCACTTGTTAGCTTCCTCTTCCAAAGGACCAGCTTCCTTGCAAAGGATAAAGAACGGTTCGAGTCCGTCCAGCATTTCATGCAGCGGCAGAGGTTACCGCCTCCATGCCCTTTGCCTTAGCCTTTTCTTGGACCAACTCTTCTTGAACTTAGCCGATTTCTGCACCATCAAAACTTGATGCGTGCCTTTCTTAATATCCTGCTCTGCCACCTTGAGCATCCCATGCAATTTAGTGAGCTTCTTATCCATGCCATGCATATGATAGTTCGAGATGAACGCCCCATAGCTGGGCGGAAGAGAACCGAGAACTGCATATGTAGCCAGCTCATCCAAGAGCGGGAAGCCCAAACTATCCAAAGCTTGCACATATCCGATCATCTTCACTACAAAAAAAAGACACATCCGTGACATTTTGGGCCGAACGAATTTTTTTCCTGTCATACATATGACACTTCTATGACGATAATTGTGACAAAACCCGATCATCATAGATGTGGTGGGCCCTACTTATGACAAAAATCATGATAGAAAATGGGCTTTTCGCCCGGCGGGCTGGAGACGAGCTGCATGAAATTTTTTGGGCCGCCCATGATGGAAAAACCGTAGAAGCGAGGGGAGGAAATTTTTGGGAGTTCCCTGTTACGGTGGGAGGTCGGGGCCGAGCGATGCGCATTTCTTCAGACACGACGCACGTGTAAGCGTAGGCATTGGCTCTAATCGAACCCGAGTGAGGCGTTGGGCTCTAATCAACCCGAGTGATTGCAATCGCAGTTACGCTACATTAAACCCAAGCGATCGATCGATGGCTGTTAATCGAACCCGACGAAAGCGATTCTTCACTATCGCTGCTAATCAAGCCGATCAATGTTGCCTCCGATGAATAAAGGAGCGCAGGGAGGGGGGGGGTTGATGAATAAAGGAGCGGTGGCGCTGCTCTAGATGAACAGGACCCGTGGTGTGGTGGAGGTCTGATGAACAGAGACGGTGGAGGGGTGCCCGTGGAGGGGTGGTTGAACAGACCCCGTGGTGTGGAGGGCTGGATGAACAGAGACGGTGGAGGGGTGGTTGAACAAGAGCTGTGGAGAAGCGCGTGGTGGAGGCTTGATGAACAGGAGCCCGTGGAGGCCGGAGGAGGTTGACGGTGGAGATGAAACAGATCCCGTGGAGTCCTGCTTTGCGGCACGCCACACCCTCCCAATGAACAGACCACCGGCTCGACCGTAGGAGGTCCGTTCGTCTGCTTTGCAAGACGCCACACCCCTCCACCCCTGCTTCGACCGTAGGAGGTCCGCTTTCTCCGCTTTTGCGGCACGCCACACCCTCCCGATCAACAGACCCTGCTTGACCGTAGGAGGTCCGCTTCTCTGCTTTTGCGGTACACCACACCCTCCCGATCAACAGACCCTGCTCAACGTAGGAGTTCCTTTTCCTCTCATAGCGGTACGCCAGCCTCGCTTCCATCGCTCGCTCTGCCCAAGCCTCCCGGCGAACACGACACACATTCCGCTCCGACCCACCGGTTGGCTCCCACGCTGCCTGCTGCTCCCGGCGAACACGACGCATTCCGCTGTTTCCCCATGAACACGACGACTCCGCTGGTTTCCCCATGAACACGGATAATGACGTTGTTTCTCCGTCTCGACCAGCCATGTACACAGCCCCGGCCGACGTGATGCGCCGTAGTAGGCGTCGAGACCCCGCCAGATGTACACATACGCGGTCGATTTTCTTTCTTGCACCCGCTGCCGTACATACGCAGTACATGATACGGCACGCCTACTACTTTACTATAATGCGCGCCGCCGCCACATCGACTAGTATGTACGCATATGTTTGCCACTTAATGACAACGGCACGCACGCTCGACCAGGTGGGTCCCGACCGCCGTGCACTTCCTTGTGTGCGAAGATGTAGCTGGTGGGTCCCAGCAGTGGGGCTTAATCGCTTTTTTTCCCGACACACTTCCTTGCGTGCGAAGATGTAGCCAGGGTCCCAGCAATCGGGGCTAATCGCTTTGTTTTTGCCCGGACGCACTTCCTTGCGTATGAAGGTGTAGCCGGTGGGTCCCAGCAATGTGGGGAAACATTTTTACGCAAAATACGGTGGCCCGTCCGTGGGTCCCCGCTGTTAGGTGGAGGAATAATTATTTTGCGCGTAATAAGGAGGCACTTCCTTGCTACGGCCGAGACTCCAGCTATCAGCCGCCTCCACGCACGCCTTCTTCCGATGGTAGTCGGTCGTTGACTATATTGACCACGCTACGCCGAGAGCACCACAGTTGGTGGACGACGGCGCAGGCCTAGGAAGGGATGACACGGAGGCAGGAAGACTCGCAGTTGTTTCCCACGCGGAGGGCAAGACGACTGCACGAGGGTTTATCGTTCGCCCCGCCGTCGCCGACAATAACAAGCAGTGTGGGTGAGTAGAGGGATGGCTAGGCCAGCGATGGGAGTACGGTGGGCAGTTGAGGCGTGGCGCTGGCATGCAAGGCGCGGAGGAGGGAGCAGTAGTCTCACAGCGCTTGTTTGAGAGGTCGGAGCAGGAAGAGCAGAGATTGAAGAAGACGACGGTCGTTGGATGGCCATCCAACAACCACCGCCAAAGGCCATCCTTTTTTAGGAATGCCTCAAATCTGTGGAAAACAGCATACAACCCATCTGCCATTATTTCTAATAATTTACAAACCCATTTGCTAATTCTTTAGGTTTTTTTGGAGCCCATATTCTTTTTGTTAGCATTACAGCCCATATTGTGGCCACGGTTAAAAAATTATACGAAATTTTGCATATTTTGGTGCGGTCTGAACTGTTTTTAATCCCAAAATTTCGACTCACATTCAAACTGATTTTAAATACAAATGTATATCAATATAAAATCCAACAAATTCTCCATGCATAAAAATTAATGTAATTTAAAATCTCGAAATGAAAAAAAAGATATTTGAAACTAATTGCCGGTTTGATGTGTTTTAAAATGTACAGCCCAATTCTCATTACTAATGGGCCATTTTCGCCACCAATAAAAGCTCTCTCGCCTTGAAAGATTTGCAGCCCAACAGCCCGATAAAGCGATTTACTTGGAAAATCACAAAAACTGGGTTGGGCTGTGGACCCAGCTTGTCGCCTCTCCACGACAAGATTTCTTCCGATGGAATGTCGTTGAACACATTGACCACGCCACGCCGAGAGCACCAAGGCGGTGGACGACGGCGAGGCCTAGGAAGGGGACGATGCGGAGCCGGGGAAGACGCGGCTGTGGACGCCCATGCGGAGAGGAGTACGAGGGTTCACTGGTTAGGCTGCGGTGTGAGGTTGCCGTCGCCGCAGGGCCTGGCTAGCGGTGGGAGTAGTAGGTGGCGATGAGGCCTCAACGGCAGCACAGCCGGCCATTGGAGGCAGGAGCAGGCGGTCTCCCCGGCGCTGGTTTGGACGGCTGGTGCAAGAAGAGCAGCGATTGAAGAAGAAGCAGGACCGCTCGATTCAAATCCAACGGTTACTACCGCTAGAATCGCTTTGTTGACTAAGTTGACAAGCCCCACGACGCCGCCAACGTAGTAGGCCCATGTGTCAGCCTCCCAACCGGCGCGCCCAGATGTCGCTGGGAGGAATCATTTTTCGCAGAATAAGGAGGTAGTTGATTGCCCACGCCAGCCGTGAGCAGGAGTAGGGTGGGCCGAAGCCTACGCGGCATCACAAAGGGCCACCAAGAGGAGGAGCAGCAGTTCACGCGGCGCTTAGTTTAGGCGGCTCGAGCAGAAGATCAGAGATTGAAGAAGACGCCGGCCGTTGGATGGACATCCAACAGCCACCGCTAGAATCGTGTGTTCACCGACAAAGCCTTGCATAAACAAGTCAGCCATTTGCTATTATTTTATAACTTTTACTCATTTTCTAATTCATATGGAATTTTTGCAGTCCGCTTTCCATTTTTAGAATTGCGGCCATTTTCTCGTCAAGACTGTGGTCAAAAAATTAACTAAATATGTGAGAAATTTTGAAAATTCACAAATTTTTGTGGGAATGGAATATTCTTAATCCAAAAATTAATAGCCATAATTTAAAAATAAATTAGTACTATGTCATGTTAAATCCAATGAAATACGTAAGATATCAGTGAAGAACAAAAAACCTAATATCCCATTTGCTATAATTTTTTGGAATTTTCAACCCTTTTGATATTACTTTTAATAGACATTGACTATACTTTTGGCCAGGACGGAATGCATCCTCCTCGCCTTGAAAGATTTGCAGCCCAAGAATTGGAGAAAACAAATAGGCCTAGCTTGGGTATTCTTCAAAAATAAATACTGGCTACCTATTTTCCCAAAGAACTGGTGCATGAGCATTTAGCTTTATTTATTTATTTACTTATTTATGTTTAGGGGACCATGAGCATGTACCGGGCCAGATTCATGTGAGAGCCTCCTTCTAGTTAATTATGGGCTTCTATTGGGCCTTCATCTGGGCTGCATCTTATCAACAAGTGGAAAATGTGTTCGCATTTAAAATAGTATGAGATACGACGGTACGGGCACTAAAGGATCAAACTGCAACGACTTCCAAAACATTGTGTTTTTTGTTCTAACAACACATTTATTCAACCAATGTATTTAAATATACTACTGATTGTACATTGAAAACAGCAGCAAAGAACCAGGGTCGGGGTGCAATGTATAAAGAAGCAGGCCGTAAGAGTGAAGACGCAGCTCTCTCTTCCAAACCAAACATCAGCCATCATTACAAAAGGGCTACCAAAAAGAACAAGTGTATGCATCAAACTAAATAAAGATCCTACAACACCTGTTGTGACGATCTAACTAACTAGCTCGCTTAGATGTTACTATTTATTGTCTGTGGAGATTGGTCGACGGCTTGAACCAGATGGGTGCCTCGACGGGGAAACTCCACCAAAGAAGTCAAGTCCGATACTTCATGACACTCTCTCTCCTACTTTGGGCTGTAGAGTGTGGCGGCACATATCAGGGTATGGTGCATGTAGAGACACATGGTACGCTAGTACACACAATTTTGCTCGATGAACGAGACCGCCGCCATCATGATCCTTGCTGCCGGTTATCTCCCGGTTAATCTGATAATTCAGTCCGACAAACAGAGAGCGGCACCAAGGCTACTTACCAGCCTCCACCAAAAATTTTGAAGGCCCAGAGAAGCTGGGATCCTGCTCAAAGACCTTGCAAAGGACTATGATTGTATTCCATAAACAACACGTCTGCATGTGCTAACGATCATCAATCTTTCATTGTCGCCTCGATCGAGCCAGAACCACCTGCAATCGCCATACCGCTTTTCTTTGAAAGGTTCTAGGATTAGGAAGGGTAGGGACACCAGCGGCCTACAACATCATATCAAGTTGAGTCAAATAAAAAGGGCTCTTGATTTAGTCAATCTTAAGAACAACATGTTATGAGCATGAATACTTTTTCAAGAATGTTGACAAGAATATAAGCAAGCCATCATGATATCATAGGAAAGTAACATACCGTCAGAATAGCCGCTTGTAGCAATGACTAGAGTAGGCTAGCAATACGTCCAGCCATAGAAGGAGTCGACAACAGAAATGAAGCCCTTGTGTTCAATGGCATCGAGAACCATGGAGGATGTATGATCCTCGCGATGGACATGCAGATTTATCCACTTACCACAAAGGACTGTCGATAGGCGAGACCAGGTTGAAGAACGAATTAGCCTCAAGTCTTTATAATTCGCAGATCTTGTGGGCACTTGGCAGATTACAACCTAGAGCAAATCAAACTTGGTATCATGTTGGCTACTATAAGATTCTAAGTATTCGTCGCGATGCCAAAGCAGGCAAAGGTTAATCGAAGGAAGGGGGATCAATCGCCGCGTGTAGACCTCCACGAGCATGCAGCTGCCGCGACCGCCGATGAGCACCATCCAAGTCGTGTTCATGCCGCACCAAAGACATACCGTTAATGTAGCTGAGGCTGACGGGATCGGATCGCAAAGGGAGGGGTTGATGCTCGCCACCCCACGATCGTTATGCTGCATGACATGTCGTTTCTGAAGATCAAGCGGCATCAGCAAGCAAGGAGCTGGCTTAAAAGCTCCGCCCGAGGGCTTTGAGTAAACGGTACAGCCCCGACGAGCACGCCGCTAACGGCATGGTATCGAGATTGTCCACACGCCAAACAATGAGCTTGATTACCTCTCGTGGGGAGCGAATTCCAGCCACTCTTTCGCGGACGCTGATCGGTTCTCGCCATTGTTAGTGCTTGGGTTTTGGACGAGGGGAGGCATCTTAGCAGGTGTCGGATTTCGGTTCCAGAGACCTTGAGGTTCGAACACTGGGTGCGCGCGGAGATCCAACCTCCACCGCCTCGCACTCGCTGAATCGGCCGACCTAAACTACTAAACGGGACAGCACAAGAGACACAAGATTTATATCGTTCTGTGCCACCATTGTGGTGTAATACCCTACCCAAAGGTGTGGTGTGGTGGATTGCTCTTGGGCTGATGAGGAACACATAAGGAAGAACAGCCTCATGAGGGTCTGTTCTGGCGGGTGTGATGAAATGCTAGGTGGAGTTCACGCCTAGCCATCGGGTTTCTGATGAGGGTTCGGATCCGATCCTCTCTCCCTCCTCTAGATGCCTCCTCGCCTTCCAAGATGCCTTCGCCTGAGTGTGGCTACTCCTATTTATAGGCGAAGGCCCCGGCCTCTTCCCAAATATTGAGCGGAAGGGCGCCAACAATTGGCCATTTTGAAGGGGAACAATGGGTACACTTATCCCGACTAAAGTTGGTCCTCGCCGCCAAAGGCTCGTGATGACGCCGCTTGGGCTCCACGATGACTCTTCCAGCCGCTATTGGTCTTGGTCTTGTTGCATCAAACGGATGCCTTTGCTTGATGCTCTCGCCGCGCTTGCTCCCTTTGCACCAAAGAGGAAAGGAGGACATCGTGTGGTGGGCGCCCGATTGGTGCCCTTGGTCGTCATGGCTTATGCCATGGGCACCTCGCGAGGTACCCGCCTTGAACTCTCCGCCTCCTCATGAGCCACCCCCGACGAGGCCGCGGCTCGAGGAAGCTCCTTGTTGTCCGCCTCATGAGGCTTGGTCCTCGCGAGGGTCTTGAGCTTGCGCTGATGAAGATGGGCCGTGGCTGGCCTCCTTCGAGCCACGCCAAGAGGCCGCAGCAGGCAAGTCTGGGACCCCTGCCTTTAACATCGACAGAGCCCCCGGGCCCACGGGCGCCTCAACTTGGCCGAGCAGAGGCGAAGGGCAAGTGCGAAGCGTCAAGGACCTAACAGCCTCGCGGCCTTGGGCGTCCAGTGGTGGGTTGATTGACGCGCGCGCCTCAAGAATCGCTGGGTTGAGAACAGGCGCATCTTCCTTGCCTCCTTTACTTTCTCCAGCTTGTTGCTCGATCCCCTTTCTTGCGCTCTCCTCTCCGCTTCCAAGATCTTCAGATCCACCACCAAGCAAGGCCCTAGCCAAATATGGCGCTTGCCAAGCCCCGACCGAGCTTGGTACTTCCCGCCTTTGACCCGCCAATGTGTCGTGGGCGAGCTCGCCGTGCGCCGGATGGCGGAGGCGCAGGCGCCAACGGAGCGGAAGCGCTCAAGGCCGCCCGCCGCCTCGAGGGTCGGGGGACTACCTTCTACCCGTTCTTCGTGAGCACTATCATTGCTGGTCTAGTGCCTCCCTTGGTCTTGGCCCCACGGCTGAGGCCGAGGCGCGTGTCTTGTCTTCTGCGGCACTGACGCGGGTCCTCACCCACGCCTACCTTCGCGATCCCAGCGCCGACCGATAGCTCGCTTGAGCCGCAAGCGGCGAGCATGCAGCCGCCCGCCGGTTGTGAAGGGTCGCGCGAGGCGCTTGTTGGGGAAGTTTCGGCCTTCAGCACTAAGCCAAAGCGAGGCGCTGCCGCCCCGCTGCTCCACGAGGCGAACCCACTCCACGCTGCCCACCGCCGGCAAGTGACTCCGCCAGGCTCCTGCCCCGCTTTTAATTCCTGCACATGTATCATGCCTCGGGAGGCGCTAAACTTGCATTTGATATTGCGATAACAAGTGGACTGTAATATTTGCTTTTGAATTCCTTGAAATTTGCTTCCTACTTGCTTATGTTCTCACGCCGGCAGAGCCCTGCTCACAAGATACCTCAGCCGCTGCTAGCTCCCGACCGAAACCAGGACGGACCAAGGAGTGAGGGGCTACATGACAAGTTAGGCTCTGAGTCGCGATGCTCAGGAGTCCCCTTGGCACACGAACAACAAGTAGGGAGGTGAGACGCGGGCGGATCCACCGCTTACGCCTCGCAGAGCCCGCCTCGCAGATACCTCAACCGCCGTAGCCTTTCGGAACTAAGGGGTGAGGGCTACGTGACCAGCTTAGGCTCCCCGAGTCGCGATGCTCGTGGAGTCCCCTTGACGCCAAACGACATTCGCATTTTGGCTCCACTCGGGAGTGACGCGGCGACGAACCAGGCCCGGGGCCTGGCTGGGTGGCGGCGTCGGGCGCGACCTGTTAAAGAGAGCTCTCAGTCCAGCCCTCGCACGGCGCGCCCCGAGGGGAGGCGCTATGGATGAGGCCTGACACCGAGCTCTGGCTTCGAGGTTGGTGCGACCCGAGGCCACCTCGCTTGTTTATCACCAGCTGAGCATAGTGCTTCCAGCATGCGACGGGCATAGCCGCCTCGGCGTTGTCGCCACCAACATGAGCATGGTGCTTCCATCGGTACGTGGGAGGGGGCTCCTCCCGGAGGAGCCCCGGCGATACAGCCCCCACCCGACACGTGGCTGGCACGATAGGGCTGGACGAGGTGTATCTGGGCACCCGTGAGCTAGCGCGGGAGTCACGGGGCCCTACCTCAAGGCGGGTTGTGCCTGGCTCTGGGCCTTATCTTCGAGTGTGTTCCTCGCAATTTGGCCAGATGCGTGTTTCACGCCTTCGGTCTCGCCTCGGGCTGGTCTCAGAGTTGCTGGCAAGCCAGGTCGCGATGCCATGGACAAGACCAGAGGGTGAGGGCCGGAGAGCCGGTAGGAGCCCTGAGTCGCGATGCTCAGGAACCCCCCCTTTAACGTGCAAGCTGGGTTAGATGACGAACCACGCCCTTCGGTCTCGGCTCGGCTTGTCTCACCTGCCGGGCAAGCCAGTCGCGATGCCATGGACAAGACCAGAGGGTGAGGGCCGGAGAGCCAGAGGAGCCCCGAGTCGCGATGCTCGTGCACCCCTTTAACGCGTAAGCTGGGTTAGATGATGAAACTCTACGCCCCGGTCCCGCTCTGGCTGGTCTCACCTGGCCGCCGGCAAGCCAGTCACGATGCCATGGACAAGACCAGAGGGTGAGGGCCGGAGAGCCGCAGGAGTTCTGAGTCGCGATGCTCGTGCACCCCCTTTAACGCGCAAGCTTCCGCCACCCAGTGAAAAGGCACTAAATAACAAGCATGGTGGAGCGAGAGCATAATCCTAAGGAAAACGAGGAAGGATACATGCTGCCGGGACAGCCCGAGCGGCTTGGGGATGATGCAGCCCGAGGCGCCCCAACAGATAGGCTAATGACATGAAATGAAAGGGATACATGCCGCAGGGACGGACCCACGCTGCTTGGGAATAATGCGCCTCAAGGCGCTCCCACCGAAATGAAACTTAAAGATGTCACCCGTGATGTTGGGGACGAGGTGGTGTTGGTGTAGCAGACTCGGTGGGCTGCGGAGCCGACCACGAGCCCCCTGTGCCCAGGGGCCTCTGGAGGATCCGGCGGCTGCCGGCTCCTCATGCACCATCTCCATCTCCGCTAGGGCTGCGGCGTGCCCGACCTCTTGAGCCTCCGTGATGGCCCTCATGAGACGCTGGTGCAGCAGCCGCGCGGCTATGTGCCATAAGGCATGCGCGACGTAGCTGGGGCAGGCCTCGCAACATCCCACTCGCGAGGGCCGAGGCGCTTGAGACGCTGCTCGGTTGAGCCCTGGTATGTCGATGCAGACGCTGCAGCCCACCATCCTCGCCGGATGTGGGGCCACAGGCGGCGCGGCTGCCCTCATGACCCTTGACTCAGAGTCTCCTGAATGGCCTTGCCGACGAACTCCCCGTGGGTTCGGCCTCCTTGCCTTGCTCCTCGCTATGGAAACATGCTTTGAAGCACGCCCACGCAGTGCCCAAGCGCCTCCCTCGTGACCTTGGCGAGGTCGGCGGCCCTCCGTGGGGAGAGCCCCGAGCCCGCCTCGAGGAGGGCGCCGCCGCTTCCTATGCGCGATGGAAGGAGGCTCCCCTGCCCGGGCGCGGGCCCTGAGGGGCCTGCCTCTTGATGTCGGGCCGGTCAATGTCTTCTTCTTCTTGGTTGCGGCCTCGTGAGGCCTCCTGCTGCTGTGGTCTGGGTCTTCTAGCGATGCGGCCTGAAAGGCTCGCTCCAGGGAGCACACTGTGTCCCTCTCTTCACATGGCACCGTGATGACCCCGCCGCTTCCTGGCATCTTGAGGACGCTGTAGCCGTGGTGGGTTACGGCCATGAATTTGGCCAGCGCCGTACCCGAGGATGGCGCTAGGCGGCGGCGTAATGTGGGCGACGCCGGGTCGGCGAGCTCGTGCGGAAGTTGTCGCGAGCCCCGAAGGTGACAGGAAGGCGGACCTGCCTGATCGGGACCGTGGAGCCGCTTGTGACTCGGAGAAAGGCTTGGTTGGCTGAAGCCGATCGTAAGGCACTTGAAGATTGTAGAATGTTTCCACGACAGGACGCTGAGCCCTGCCCCGCCGGCCGATGAGGGTCTTGGTGACCAGCACGCTGTCGATGATTGGGGAACAAAGCATCGGAGAACTCCGCTATGGCCGCGACTTGGGGAGGACTGCATTCACTTCGCTGGGCGAACCGCTTGAAGATGCGCCGAGAGGTCGGGGCTTGAGCTCCGCAGATGCAAAGCGATCGCACGCTGTTCCCGGAAGCCCTCAGCCCCCTCGCCCCGATGACAGTCCTCATTTCTCCTTGGCGGGGCGGCAAAGGAGGGAGGCCTGCTCCTCGTGGACGATCTCGCGAGGCTGATCCCTCCAGCCTCGCGAGGCGGGTCTTGCCGCGCTCGCGAGGTTGGTTGCGCCACCCTTGGCGCGGGCCGCTGGTCTTCCCAAATGGCGTCTGCATTCCTTCCTCCTCCTCGGTCAGCCCGGTCGCTGCGCTGGGCGCTCACGACCCTTCCTTCAGCGCACGGCCCGGAGCTCTTGGCATTCATTGGTGTTGTGGGTGTGGAGGTCGTGGTACACGCAGCATCGGCTGCCCTTGGAGGACTCGGGCTGATCTTCGGCCGCTGGTGTTTGGTTCGCCGCGAGTACGGCAGCCCCTTGCGCTTCACGCCTTGGCCTTGCACTTCTTCTCTTCGGATCTGCGACAGCAGCTCGAGGAGGAGAGGCGCCTCAGCCCCGGGCGCACTTGGTCGCCAAGTTGAACAGCTCCAAGGAGGTGCACAGATCTTCATACATCGCCAGCCTCCTCCTTCATCTTGACGTCACAGACGCTGGCCGGAGAAGGCAGAGATGATGGCCTCCTCCGTTACCCTGGGGATCTTGAAGCGTGCGTTGTTGAAGCGCTGGATGTACTTTTCCCCTGGCTGCTGTCCTTGAGCGCCATGGGAAACCAGTTCGCCATGACCTTTTCATCCCTGTTGGCAGCCTCGATGCCCAGCTCGTAGAGCTGGAGGAACTCCGTAGGGTCAGTTGTGCCGTCGTAGCGAGGAGGCAGGTCTGGCTTGAACTTGGCGGGCCACGCGACGCTGCGCAGCTCGGAGGTGAAGGCGCGGCAGCCCGCCGTGGCCGCGGGGGGCCTCGGACGACAGAGAGCTTGGTCTTGCGGGCCTCCCTGCGCCACGGCTGGGGCAGCGCAGGTCTCGACGCTGCTGGAGCGGGAGCGCCGGGCAGCTTCTCATGGGCGAGGAACTTCTTGATAGCTCTGCTCTTGCCGCGCCGGCGCCTGGTGGAACGGGTTCCGCCCAGGGGCCGCGCGCCTTGGGGCCAGGGAGCCTTCTTGAGGAGGAGGCGGCTGAGGCGCCCCGGGAGCTTCATCGCCCGCGCGGGGCGGGGTGCGGTGCAGCGAGACGGACGATGCGGTGGCGCCTCCTGCAGCGCGGACGAGCTCGGGCGACTTCGGTCGAGCCATTCTTCGAAACATCGCCGACGGGCGGTAGCGCAGAGCTCGCTTGCCGCGATGAGTGCAGCTCGGCCTCCATGGCCCCGTGCGGGGGCGCGCGTGACGTAAGAACCAGCGGGTGAGCGTGGCGGTAGGCGGCCGCCCCGCTCATGGACGGTGCTGGGACGATGTTGCTGCTCGTTCCTCGCCGGGCCGGTGACGGCGTTGACGGAAGGTGACGGGGAACGACGAGGGCGCCCGCCGATGGGAGCTGTCTGGGTGACATGGGAGGCGAGGGCGGCTCGGCGCTCGGCGCAGGCCCGACGGGTGTCAGACATGGTTGCGGTGGTCGGGGAAGAACGAGGCAACGAAAGGCAGTTTCCGGCGCACCCCTACCTGGCGCGCCAAATGTCGGATTTCGGGTTCCGGCAGACCCTTGAGGTTCGAACACTGGGGTGCGCGCGGATATCCAACCCTCCACCGTCCCGTACCTCGCCGAATCGCTGGGACCTAAACTACTAAACGGGACAGCACAAGAGAGACAAGATTTATACTGGTTCAGGCCACCATTGTGGTGTAATACCCTACTCCAGTGGGTGGTGTGGTGGATTGCCTCTTGGGCTGATGAGGAACAATACAAGGAAGAACAGCCTCGCGAGGGTCTGTTCTTGGCGGGTGTGATGAACTGCTAGGTGGAGTTCAGTCGCTCTAGCTACTGGTTTCTTGATGAGGGTTCGGATCTGGATCCCTTCTCTCCCTCCTCTAGATGCCTCCTCGTCTCTCCAAGATGCCTTCGCTCTGAGTGTGGCTACTCCTATTTATAGGCGAAGGCCCTGGGCCTCTTCCCAAATATTGAGCGGGAAGGGCGCCAACAATTGGCCATTTTGAAGGGGAACAGCGGGTACACTTATCCTGACTAAAGTTGGTCCTCGCCGCCAAAGGCTCGGGATGACGCTGCTTGGGCTCCACGATGATTCTTCCAGCCGCTGGGCTGGTCTTGGTCTTGTTGCAATCAAACGGATGTCTTTGCTTGATGCTCTCGCCGCGCTTGCTCCCTTTGCACCAAAGAGGAAAGGAGGACATCATGGGCTGGCGCCTCGATCGGGCGCCCTTGGTCGTCATGGTTTGCGCCATGGGCACCTCGCGAGGTACCTGCCTTGAACTCTCCGCCTCCTCATGAGCCAGCCTCGACAAGGTCGTGCTCGAGGAAGCCTTGTCGCCCCGCCTCATGAGGCTTGGCCCTCATGAGGGTCTTGAGCTTATGCTGATGAAGACACTTTGGGTATCATTTGATAATGGAACCGAGGAGGAGCCTCCCTGTTCTTCTAAATAAATTACGCATTATCAAGTTAAATGTTGATCATTAGTCTTCGCTCAATGTAATCCGCTGTCTAAGCATGTGGAGACTTACATGCAAGATCTTGCTCTATTGGAGTATCACGCATGAATAAAAGTGTATCCGTTTATGGTTTAGTCTAGAATCTTCCATGTATGAATTTTTACTACAGTACTGGTGAAAGACTTACGATGAACCATTTCTTACATCTCCTCTGCCCCCTTGCAAGTCATCCTGATTTAATCCCTCTGTCTAGGTGTATAAGGGCATGGTTAATATTACTTAGTAGTATAGCCAACTTTTGACTATAAGAAAGTGCCATGTCATCTATTGCCAACATGTATAACATTCGATACTCAAAAACTAATTCTTAAAGATCATTTATTGCAAAGCACAATAAGTATTATTTCTTCACAAGTTTTGGATGCAGGTTGAACAGTTGAACGCTTTTGTTTGCAAAAGATACCTTTTTTTCTATTTCACCCGGATGTTTGTGAGCTCTAGAGATGAGATAATATCCGAAGAAACCTATCGATACCCGTTACACATGAGATGACCCCCACATCCTTTGTCAAAATAAAAAACTCCCTGATCAATGCATTTCACTCTTCGGTGCAACGCACGGGCACCTTACTACTATAGATTAGTACGACCAAAAATTGAACTAACATTATATATAGTACGATAAATACTGATGAATGTCACCTAAAATTATATCATTGAAAACTATGTTCAAATACGAATCCAACGATATAGTTTTTGTTGACATGCACTAACATTTTGTCAGTTAAATCTTCAATCAAATTCAATGGGGGGCTAATAAACCACGACCGATGTAGTACAAGTGTAGAGGGCGGCGCTGCATGGGAGTCTCACCTCTCACCCCGCTCGTGGCGCGGTAGTAAAGTCGTCATATCACAAAACCCAACCACTCCCAGTAATAAGTGGCCTGGTAAAATAAACGGACAAGAAACCATCACATCCCTCCGTCTTTTTTGCATTTCATCTCTCTGCATTTACTTTCTCCGGTTCATCTCGCACACTCGATCCCTAGCTACTACTCCTAGGGCCAGTTCTTTTGGCGGCATCCCCAGCTTTTCCCACAAGACTAGTCATAGTGGAGAGTAACAATAAGGCACCTCACTCATTTATTTGGGCTTCTAAACTACTACTCCGTCCTGGTTTATTCCTCACCATTGTAATTTGTGCTAAATTTTGACCAAAGATTTAAGCGATAAAATGTTACTCCTCCGTCTAGGTGTGTAAGTCATCTTACGGAAACCAAATAATCCCAAAACACTTAGGGGCGGTGCATTAACTTCTACCTCGTTTCTTGTTTCTTGACATATCAACCAATAAGAGATAAAGAGTGTGCATGCTTTTAATGACTTGAGATATCAAACACGACATGCAGTGGTTAGTTCATTGCATGCAATACTATTAGTTAGCAAATAAACATTAACGTTTCTCGTTTTCTCCTCCTCCTTGGTCACGGTGCACAGCCTAAGATGACTTACTCACCTAGACGGATAGAGTAGTGCATGTGACATGCACTAACATTTCATTAGTTAAATTTATGATCAAAATTTGACACAGATTACAATGGGGACCAATAAACCAGGACGGAGGTAGTAGTTATGGGATTACTAATCTAGAAGCCTAAAAGAACTGGCCCCTGGTACTCCTACTAGTAGTAGTACTCAAGTTGGAATTCCAATTGCACGGCACAACTTGTTAGGCAAAAAATTGACATGTGGTGTAGGAAGCGGTTTGGGAATTTGCATGCCTTTCCAACCAGTGAGATACTCCGTACAAAGTACGAAAGAGAAATAATGACAGAGAAGGAATCAAACGAGCATTTTTGCATTTGTTTTGCATTGAATCGTTTCACAAGCTTGACTAGTGCTGTTTTTTTACTTTTACAAAAACTGCATCGTAATGTTAAAACGTGCATTTGCACGTACATAAGTAATAGTAGTACTCCCTCCGTCTAGATGTACAAGTCTTCCCTCCTTGGTCACGGTGCACAGCCAAAGATGACTTAATTACCTGGACGGAGGGAGTAGCACAGTCTGCAAGCATATATCAAGAGAGACGTGTAGTGCGATGGTATATAGTAAAGTTTGTGCTATATGCACGCATTTTGCAAAATGCGCATTTAATACACAAGGTTTCCAAACTTTCCCTTTACATACTTAATTAAGGATGCTAAAATTCCTGAACGCTAAGGATTTATCATTTGCGCCCCAAAACTAATGAGATCGCTTTACTTAAACAAAAATTATACTCCTCCTAAAGCCACGGCGCCGCAGAGCGCTTGCGGCGCGCCACGAGTGCCCTGTGCGCGGATGTTTCCCAATACCGACACAACGCCTCTTCCTCAGCCTCGCTACTCGTGAGGTGCTGATTGGCGGCTTGTCGGCGGGCGAGCGCGATCACACCAGTGTGGTGATCCGCGCCAACAGTACTCCGCCCACCGAAGCATGCACCGTCCACGCATCGCCAAGCGTAGATGAGGCGCTTGGGCCCGATTGCACTGTATGCCAAGACGGGCGCCCTCGCCACCCTCATGGCCTCGTGACGAGCCTTACGCAAAGAGCCAATTGCTCGACTCTCTGGACACGACATAGGCCTCCTGTGCAGCTCGCTCCATGGTGCGCTTTCTTCCTCGCCTTCTTCTCCGCTTATTTTGGCGCGCTCTGCTGGAGGCAAAGCCTCCCACAAGGCGACATCATTTTTTCCAAAGCTCCTCAAGGCTGGGGGCTCCATGCGCGCGGGCGTTCTCCTCGTAGCGGGAGCCGACTCGATCCTCCGACGTGCGTGCTGGCGAGATTGGGAACGCCGACGCGTCCACCTCGACGCATCGCGGCGAGGAGCAGAACGCCGACGTGTCCTCCTCGTCTAGTGGCGGCGAGGAACGGAACGGCGATGCGTCGCATCGCGGCGAGGAGCTGAACGCCGAAACGTCCTCCTCGACTAGTGGCGGCGAGGAACTGAACGGCGACGCGTCGCGTAGCGGCGAGGAGCGGAACACCGACGCGTCTTCCTCGACTAGTGGCAGCGAGGAACGAAACGGCGATGCGTGACCGACCGCGCGGTGCAGCGAGGGGCTCCTAGGGCTTGGGAGGGGCGATGCCATGGTGGTCGACGTGAGAGGGAGGGGGAGGAGATAGCAATGAGCGTGAACGTGAGAGGGAGGAGATAGCGACGTCGTGGTAGGCGCGGTATTTATAGCGAGCAATGGCACACCTACGTAAGATATGGACTGAGCTACACTGACTTAACTGCAGGTCCAGTTGCGTCACTGACATGTGGGTGGAACACCTGTTGGGCCCATATGTCAGTGACCCAATGCACATGCAGTTAAGTAACAGCTACGTGGGCATATTTGTTGAAGTAAATTACGGGGGAGCGAAGTGGTGTAAATATTGCTGGTCACAACGGATTGGACGAGCATGGGGGGAGGAGAGTCATGCATGCAGATTTTTTCACACGGGGTGGATTGGTGGGACCGCCGGAGGGAGAAGGAGAGTTTGGCAGGCATATTGTTTCCACACATGGAGAGGAAAAGATTTGGAGACAAACGGGCTTCCTGCAGGTATGGGGAACGGTGCATAATAAGTCATCTTGCATGCCGGGCTAGGTATAGTCTCAAGTCATTAAAAACATACACGCCCCACACATGTTCGTATTTTCAAGGTGCACTAAATTATTGCATGCGATGATTAAGGCTGACCATAATGGTGGTATCTTAGCTGGTATCATGCACACGTGAATACTAGCAAACATGCTGATGTGGCAAAGAATTAGAGAAGAGAGGGGGGTTAGAGTAACTAGTGTTCACGCATGCATTGGTAAACACATTTTTGTGTGAAGAACGACAGCACTAGTTGAGTACTTTTGCAGACTTCAAAAACTATTCCACCGCCTCAACTATCTTGCTAAGAGTAGGTGAATTTTTTGAATCAAGCCGTTTAAACTAGAAGGGAGGTAGTGGTACTCTAATAGCTAACCTTGTTGTGATGACAAGATAGGACATGGCACACACCTGGACGGAGGAACTAGTCTGCATTGTGCATTTTAAGTTTTGTCTGAAGTCAATGTACCTCTACTTTCACCAGACTTATAGAAAAATGTATCAAAATTCACAATGTCAAATCAGTATTTTTACACTCATTATAAAACGTAGTTCTTATACTCATTATAATCAGTATTGTAGATATTGATATTTTTAGTATAAATTTGGTCGTGGGATTTCATTGATGCCTGTCAAAGCGTGGAGGAAGCGGAGCTTAGGGCTTGCATTGACGGTCTCTACATAGGTATTTCTCTTCATAATCCTGTAATTTTAGAGACTGGTTGCGCTTTTGTGGTAGCGTCTCTTGCATCGGGGGACTATGACAGATTAGCCACTCGGCCAATAAGGTGGCACACTTAATCACTAAGTATAGCTTTGACAACAGATTAGATGGTATTCTTGTAAATAACGTACCGCCCTATGTGGTGAATATTGTATCGAATGAGTGTACTGGTGTGGCTGGTTAATTAATATAAGGTGGTGTTAAAAAAGTATAAATTTGGTCAAACACTTTGCAAATGGTTGACGGGAGTAAAAAGGACCAGAGGGAGTATCATGCATGCGGAGTAGGCAAAAAAATTGCTCATTTATAGCCGGTCAAAGTCTCAAAAGGCCCGACCGCCGAGGGAGGCGAAGGTCGGGAGGCGCGCGGTTGACGGAATTAAGTGAAGTTACATCCACGCTACCGGCATGGCGCATGTAACAGTGCGAAGCTATACCGTCAGCCTATGATATGGGTCTAGTAGACATGACATCTAGTGGGTCCCGATAGTTCTCGAGAACTCTTTGGGGCTTATGTCGCTTATCCACCGGGCAAGCCAGCAACCCCACGCTGTTTGCACGCCTCTACTCGTCCCGCCTTCTACTACCTTACAACAGTTCTCTCCCCGCCTCCTCCTTTCACATTAGTTCGCTCCCGCTTTTATGGGTACAACAGTTCAACTTGTCCCAACCCTCCTCCAAAATACATGGCCTCCCAAATCTCCATGGTCGCCGCTGAGTACCAGGTTAGAGCCATCACCGGCGATCATTTCATCGTCATCTACACACGTGGATCCGCGACGGTGAAAGCATGGCTTGCTCGCTTCCTACGCATGTTCAACAGTTCAACAGATGAGTGGGTCACTGGGCTAGATGTTGAGTACACCACAGTCCTGGGACGAGAGAAGGATCTAAAGGACGAAGAGAGGAAGAAGCCCGCCGTGATCCAGGTTTGCGTACATAATGTTTTCTTGGTCTACCACATATGCCATGTCGACGTTGAGTGCCAGGATTTTAAGAACTTCATCAAGGACAAAAGAGTGAAATTTGTTATCAGAGGCTTTAAGAACGATGTGGATGTCCTGCGCCGGATAGGTCTCGTTGTAGGCCAGCCCTTCGATCTCCGTAAGGCCAGCCTGGTGTCCTCCTCTCAACCTTCAATGCTGACCTCGGCAACAGCCATGATTGATCCTTCATACGCTAAACTCAAGAAACCTCATCACGAAGTTTCATCATGCATGGGAGTCAAGACATTAGATGAAGATCAGATCCTCTACGCAGCAATGGATGCCTACCTTTGTTTAAATATCTACAAGGGTTGGATGAAGAAGCGAGCCCAAAGGTCCGTTCAAGCAAAGAAGCGCCAAGAACGAGGAAGAGGAAGAGGGACGAGGACGAAGTCGAGGACGTGGACTCGGGACCGAGTAGGTGGCGATGCTGTCGCTCATGCTGGTTCTACTACAAAGGTCAAGCGGACTAGTTGCTTAGTTTATTTTCAAGGGTGTGTTGTGCCGAGGCCCCAGCAGAACTATGTTTAGTATGTTCTTTCTCGTTATTTGAACTCTTTAGTACGCATGTAGTACTAGTACTATGTCTTACTACTGTTCTTCTTGCAGTTGGTACTATCGTCAGATCTTCGTGTTCCTACTATACTTAATACGTTCGTACTAGTAGTATAATTTGGGTCAGTCGATTTGTGAAAGAAGTTCGATGGAGCGAAGGAAGAAGATGGCAGAAGAGGTGGAAGAAGCCCTTCTAGCCATCCAGGTTGCATCAAACGGCTCACATGAGTCGACTGACCTAAATTGCTGCTTCAGATTGCAGGATCCACGTGGCATTCAAGGTCTCAAAGATAGATTCTGCGTCCGCACCCGGTTTGCTGGCTCGACGCGCTCGCGACCGGCTTCCGCCGCGACAGCCACCATGCGTGCCTCCTCCGCGCGGGCGGAGACGACAATGACACGCTAGTTCCTCCTCGCCGGCGTGCTGGAGCACGCGCTCGTGCTCCTCTTCGTACCCTGCGTGCATAGACGCGGCTCCACCAGCTGCTCGCGTGCTTGGCAGCACGGCGGCATCCCGAGGAGGGACTGCAGACGATGTGAGCGGGCGAGCCTTTGGCTTCATGGCACAGGGATGGCGGCGACACAGCGGTGATGGGCGAGAAATTGTTGGCCGGAGCAGGTGGGCGCCGGCATGCGCAACGGCGACGGCGACATATTGATGAGTGCACGTGTGGGAGCTTACTTTAGTTTTATATAAGGTTGGTCAAACTTAAAAGAAAACCGTAGTAGTACACGTAAACATTAGACTTAGGCAGCGCTTTTATTAGTTAGTACCACAACCACGATACGTAATCCTGTGCAAGCGCGTGAACCGCGGCCGCTCGGTCGATCGGACGGTGCGTCACCGTGTCGCGCTCGAAGGACATCCACCGAACCTTTTTGTGTGTGTGAAAACAATCCTCGAATATTACTCAACTTTTTTTCCTAGGAAAGTTCTTGACGCTGCAATATTTCCATATATTTGAATTTAGCTCCAGTTCGTGTTTATTTGGATTTGGACGTTTTAGGTGCGCCCTAGTTTTTTAATACTGATTTTGTGTGTGTGACTGAGAGAGAACGTGTGTATGTGTCCATATGTGTGTTGTGGCGGAAGGGCAATGTGGAGACAGTGTGCGTGTGATACAGACATAGAGAGGTGTGAATGTGCAAATGATCATGCATGAGTGAGACATAGACAGATATGCCGATACATTGTGTATACATGAGAGAATGGTCTTCTAGTTTACTTGTGTGTGTGTGTGAGAGAGAGAGAGAGGGAGAGAGAGAGAGACAGAGAAAGAGAGGAGCATCCGTAACACAACAACCATCTCTCTTGATTCGTCCGTCCCTCGCACGGTCGCATGCAACACATGCATCAACGCGCACATTTTGACACCCTCACCTGGCCCCTGCCCACCTCAAGGCCTGCACAATCTCTTTGAGAATACCCATTTCTCTCCTTAGGTTTGTTTTCTCTCAATATCTCTCTCTCACACACACACACACACGCAGCACAACACACACACACTCCCCCGAGCACACAATTCATCCCCATCCAAGGTTATACGGCGACCACTCTCGCTTGTGCTTCTTTGCACCCCAACATGCACAACATCTCAATCTTCAAAGAGGGCATCGAGAAGATCGAAGACGGCGACCACACCGCGCTAGAGAATGCGGGGTCATTTGGAAGCAGGGTGATGTGACGACGGCTGACTGACTCCTCCCCCACCCTCTCTCTCTCTTGCACAAAATTACCAATCCCTCTCTCCCCCGCACAAAATTGTCAATCCCTCAACCCACGAGATCCTTCCCCTCTTGTCCATGTTTTTCCAGCTCTCTTATCAAACATGTTGTTTCTTCTCCTTCCACGTATACAGAATCTGGATGCACACGCATCTCACATATATTACATGTCTCCATCTTTCTCACAGACCTAACTTCTTCCTCTCTCTTTCTCTCTCTATCTCTCTCCCTCTGTCTTGTTAGATTTGTCTCCTACTCTCTTGTCCACATACATACAATCTTTCCCGCCCTATCTGCTCCATCTTCAAAAGCTCTCTCTGCATGTTTCATTCACACATTGGGATATGTCAAAAGTTTGCTTCTATAATGGCCCTGTTTGGATCATGGGGTTAGAGCTAGTTTGGATTAGTTGGGGGCTCAAATAACCCAAAAGTATACAAACAGGGAGGGTTAGAGTGGGTTAGTTCCATCTAACCCAACTATCCCGGTGGAGAGGTGCTTATTTGGGTTAGAGTGGGTTAGAAAATAACTCTAACTCTAACTGTGTTAGAGTATCCAAACAGGGGCAATGGCTGATGTAGTATGGTTGTTTTTGTTGCATCCTACAAAGTAATAACTATGAAATGCATTTAGATTCTCATTTGACTGGGATTATGTGAGTTTGAGCATGTTGTGAAGTACTATAGACCTTGTATACATCTTGGGATTCGACAATGATTGTAACTATTGAATTGTATAGACCATTGCATTAGAAGTCAATAACCTAATATATTTATTTCACAATTTGAACAAATGATTAGTTCACTACAAACTAAGAAAACAAATGTTTACTCCCTCCGTTTTTATTTAAGTCCACGTATTAGCATTGGTCAAAGTCAAGTTTTGTAAACTCTCAGAAAGCTTATAACAAAAAATATTAACATATACAATAACAAATAAATACCATTAGATTCATTATTGAATGTACTTTCACGTAAATGTTTATATTTTTCTATAAACTTGGTTAAACTTTAGGAAGTTTGACTTTGGTCAAACCTAATATGCAAAGTTTACTACTACTACTCGCTAGTTGCTTAGCCGAATCACTCAACACGCCACATGGGGAGTCGAGTGTCACAAAATTTTGAGGTCGGCGGGAAAATCTCCCGCGACCCTGATTCAAGCAGTGGGAAGTTACCATCATAGCCTTCGGAACAGGCCTACGGATGACGCTTGGTAGGGGGCTGTTTTCAGAACTTCAGTTCACCCTACCCAGCCAACCCTACCCCGCACCCGAGTAGTACACCTGAATACTCCCCATTTTCTATCCCCACCGCAAAATAGACTTCTCCACGGCACCGCAGCCTTCGTGCTCCTCCCCTTTACATCGACGCACTCGTCCACCGCAGTGCATCTGCCTCATCGACGACCTCGTATGCCGCACTAGAGCCGGTCCACCGTCGTCATCGTACACGGAGCCTCTTCCCCGGCATCGTCTTCCACGGTCTCGGATCTGCTTCCCGGAAGCCGACACCAAGCGCAAAAGTACCACCGTCGTGGAGAATGAACTGACTCCCGTCGCCGACCATGACTCACAGAGGCCACCGCGACCATCGTTCTCCTCCTCGATTGGTAATGTGTGTATTGAATCACTTAGCAGTACATGTGCAGTTCCAATTTTGTTCATACCTACCCTTCAAATTTCCTGGGTGCTATTGTTCCCGTAAAAGTAATTGGTTATAGCCTCCATTGTCCAACAGAATATCATCTTGTAATTTTATGTAGCTCTCAGATCGCTACCATGCTTGGTAGGTTTTTCATCCGCAACCAGAGTGTGGCAAATGATGGAAAGGTTTTAGAACTAGCAATATGCCCATGCGCTGCATGCATCAAGATGCATTTGTATGAGTAGTTTATCTTGTGGGAGAAAAGGATGGACGAGGGAAGGCCTTATTTGCAAATCTGGAGAGGGGTATGGGTATCTTTTTGCAAAATTCCCATTTGTTTCCTTCCTATCTGTCAGATATAAATCGGATGGCCTATATTGCAAGAAAAAAAGTATAGAGAAAAAAAGTAGACAGTAAAGGAAGTAGAGATTAATATTAAATATTAAATATTAAATAAATATAACAGTAGAGAAGAGAGTAGAGATAGCAGGGCGCGGGAAAGGATCGCAAGGCCGAAAAGGCCTGGCTTGCGCTTAGTTTTGGCGCACGGCGTCCGCGCGCTTTATAAAATCCAACGCCCCCACCGCTCTGTGTTTTGCCACCGCTCTCTCCTCGCTTATTTTTCGCCGCCCAAGGCCACCATGCCGCCGTTGCCGAAACTTGGGGATACCGCGGCGTCGCGCGCCCCCGGCCAAGCCCGCCGAGATCCGGTTCCGTGGGATGCGCCGCCTCGGCAATTTCGACATCGCTAACGAGGCCGCCACAGCACGACACAGCGGCGTGGCGCCTCCGGTGGCCTCATAGAACATTGAACTTCCCCAACGCGCCGACACGGGAGCGGGCGCAGGAGCTCGCGCCTCTGCCGCGGCTTAGCACCGACGAAGATCGTCGCGACAACCGGAGGCAGGAGCACCGTCTCAGCATCGCCGTGATGGAGGAGGAAGCCATGGTGCTGTGGCGCCAACACTTCCCGCAGGACATTAACAACGAGCGCGAGTTCTACGCGCAAAGGAGGGCGGAGAGGAATAAGAGGAGGGCAGAGAGGAATAAGAGGAGGGCGGAGCGAGCCGCCTATCGCGAGTACAAGCGTAGGCGAAAAGCGGACGCTCAATTCAACATGAGGCTAGGAGTAGCGTCGCCCTGGGAATCCGACGATGATCGGTATCTTCACGCCTACAGTCAGACGTCGGAGAAGGACATCACCGAGGAGGAGTCGGACAACGAGGAGTAGTTGAATTATCTTTTTTTTATCTATCTATGCTGAGAACTATCCTCTACTCTATCTACTTCTCGATCTCAAGATCAGAACGCTTTTTTAAAGCGCCGCGTGTTGCAATTCTGTTGGAGATGCTCTAACATGGCAGACGTATTTAGTGCTTTAATGTTGCCCACAAGATGCGCGAGTATTACTAGTAGTATATTTTTCTTGCCATGTTGAGATTTTAAAACCACGAAAGTAACATGCAGAGGAGCAATGAAGACCAAACACGGGATATTCGGGACATCTTCAAGGAGCGTGGCAAGTTAAAGAGGAGCTGCACCGAACCTGTAAAATGAGCTTTGGTAAGTAACACCCTTTCAATTACTTTCTTGTAGCCTCGTGTTCTTCGATGTGTATATGTTGTAGTTTCTGTTTCTCTTAAGCGTGGTGTTCTTTGATGTGTAATACGAAGAGTCTTAATCGTCCTAATGATTTCGTTTTTATCTTGATGTAGGAAGTGGGTGTTCTCACCTTGTAGTCTATTTTTATATTATTTTTTTCCTTTTGAATTCACTTCTCCGAGTTCTGTTTATCTGGCTTCTACTAAATGGATCTAGGTTGCTTTGAGTATTGATCTAAAAAAGAAGTAACTTCATGTCAGGATGCAGTTCCTGTGAGGAGGGAAGTACGGTCAACCTCGAGATCATGTTTCCAAAATGAGGCTGGATTAACACAAGGTTCCAGTTCCCTAATGATGTTGGATTAGACACAAGGTGCAAATTCCCAGATGATGCTGGATTACACACAAGCCGTGGAGTCGTCATTGTTCGTGTCCTCGTGGCATTAGTAAAGGCTGAAAGAAAAGCGTGCAGCAGCCCTTGAGAATGTAGCCGAAGTTCTCAAGAAGCTTAAAAGAGCAATCGATGCTCTTCACCCAAGCCAAAGAAGAGATGGAAGAAGCCATAAATAAGCTAGCAGAGGCAGAGCAGGCTAGGCGCCTCCTGCTATCTAAAACTGTTGTCAATACAAAATTTCCTTCATAATAGCTAGGTTCAAATGTTTATCCAACAAGATGCTCATAGATGTCCGTGCATCTACCGATGTGGCACAAAATGTTTTTTTGGGTCATGTAATAACAGCAATTACTTTCCAAACAATAACAGATGAAGCACTGGACATGGTATAGTTCACGCGCAAGCCCGACATTCCAAGTTCAACTTCCACATCAAACTCATGTTCACAGATATCTGCACATTTCATACAAAATGTCCACAACCATGATTCATTTCAAAGACAAAAAAAATGTGAGGAGAGTTAAAAATAAAGAAAAACCTCTACTAGTTCCTGCTACCAGTGCGAGCACAACAAGTCAAGACCATGCGTAAATTACTGATATTTTAGTCATTTTTTGTGTTCTAAAATGCCTGCCGGCTCACGGAAGGACGTGTTGTCGGCACACGCGCGGATTCAATGAAGGCAGGTGTCACGCCCAATATGCGACCCTATCCAAAAGGAACTCGAAGGTCCCACCAAGGATAGACCCGCATATTGAAACGCTTTTGGAAGGTGGATATCATTACATCAACATTACATAAAAGTGGGGATACATACATAAGGCACAAATGCCACAAGAATACATCAACATCATATACAAGATCAACATCCGACTACGGATGAAACATAAACAAGCTCAAACGACATCCACCCCGCTAGCCCAGCTCTGAGCTGGAACCTATCCCTTGAACGAAGAAGCGTAAGAAGAACTCCAAACCAGGCAAACATCGCCTCGCGCCATGATCATCGACAACCTGTACCTGCAATCGGTGGTGTAGTAATCTGTGAGCCACGAGGACTCAAAGAATCCCATTACCATGGGTATCAAGACTAGCAAAGCTTAAAGGGAAAGGAAGGGGTAAAGTGGTGAGGTTGCAGCAGCGACTAAGCATATATGGTGGCTAACCAACGCAAATAAGAGCGAGAAGAGAGCAAGCGGAACGGTCGTGAAGCTAGCAATGATCAAGAAGTGATCCTGAACTCCTACTTACGTCAGACATAACCCAGAAACCGTGTTCTCCTCTCGATCCACCCCGAAAAAAGACCATCACGGTTACGCACACGGTTGGTGTATTTTAGAAGAGTTTACTTCTAGTTTACTACAACCGGATATTAACAAATTCCCATCTGCCACATAACCGCGGGCACGGCTCTCGAAATTTTATACCCTGCAGGGGTGTCCCAACTTAGCCCATGATAAGCTCTCGCGATCAACGAAGGATATTCCTTCTCCCGGAAGACCCGATCAGTCTCGGAATCCCGCTACAAGACATTTCGACAAGAATAAAACAAGACCAGCAAAGCCGCCCGATACCGGACAATCCCGATAGGAGCTGCACATATCTCGTTCTCGTGGCAACACCGGATGAACACTACGACGGCAACCGACGATACCCCAAGTTGCCTAGGGCGGCACCGCAAGTGGTTCTGGTTTGGACCAACACTTAGACAAGCATTGGCCCGGGGCTGAATAAAGATGACCCTTGGGTTAATTACTCCCAAGGGAAAATAGGTGGTGGTGAGGCAAATGGTAAAACCAAGGTTGGGCCTTGCTGGAGGAGTCTTATTCAAAGCGAACTGTCAAGGGGGTCCCATAAATCACCTAACCGCGTTAGGGACGCAAAATCCGGGAACATAATACCGATATGACGGAAATTAGGGCGGCAAGAGTGGAACAAAACACCAGGCATAAGGCCGAGCCTTCCACCCTTTACCAAGTATATAGATGCATTAATTAAAGAAGATATATTGTGATATCCAACATGGAGCAATCTTCATCTTCACCTGCAACTAGCAACGCTATAAGAGGGGCTGAGCAAAGCGGTAACATAGCCAAACAACGGTTTGCTAGGAAGGGTAACAAAGGTTAGAGGTTCATGCAATTTGAGGAGGCTTGAGGAGCAAGCGATAGAGCAAGCGATAGGTAGCGCAGCATAGCGATAGAACGAAGCAACTAGCATAGGAATGATAGTAATGAGATCCAAGGTGACGGTCATCTTGCCTGAAGTGCCGCAAGGAAGAATAACGAGTCCATGAAGAAGGTGAAGCCATGAAGACGAACCAAGCGTAGACGAACGAATCCTCACGATCGCAACGAAACGGGAACTATCGAGAAGAAGCACACAACATAGTAAACACACCACACAAAGACAAGACATGATGCAAAACAAGCATGATGCATGACAAAGCTAGATGAGGCTACTCATGTCAAGAGATGATGCATACAAGAACAACACATCAAGACAAGATTAAATGAGGCCGGAAACAACATATAACAAATCCGGTAAGTCCTCATATGCAAATTTCGAAATTGGTCCAGATCTGAATAAACCTTAAGTTCAAGTTGTTAAACAGCAAATTAAGATGCACCACGATGATCTACACGGAATTCTAGTCAAGTTACATATAAAGTTCATTAAATTTGGAGCTACGGCCTAGAAGATATGAGCAAAACAAGTTAAACATGACATTGATGCAAAATGCATACAAACATCAAGAAAACACCTCAAAACAAGGATGCGACATGATAATATGAAACTACATGCAATTCTAAGCAAGTTTCATATAGAGCACACTCAAAACGGAGCAACGGTTCAACACATACACACTATACAAGTTTAAAGGACAAGCTGTCCAATACAGCAACTAGGCATATGGCAAGCACCAAAACACTATGCTACAGCATCTCAACGTGAAAACAAAAGGCATGGGCATGATGTAGAGGTAAATCATGACAAAATATGAACACTGAGCTATCTCCAGAAATCACTAGAACATGCTCAAAAACACATGGCAAGATTGCAAATAATATCAGATCAGACTTTGCAGAAAATAACATCAGGCTGCAATGTTTAGAGCTCTCAAACAACATGTTACAGGAACTTATCATGGCAAACAAAGGCATGTCATGAACCTACTAATTGCAGAGATCAAAAGTCCCTTACTGACCATAAGCCAAACGGGATCAGAAAATATGATGGCACCCACGTAAACATGGCAAATGATATGACAGATTCACACATGGCAGGAACAATAATAAGTAGGCATGTTGGTGAGCTTGAACCACTCACCACAGAGAAATAAATGGCATGGCAAGGCAACCAACAGTAAGAATACATACTTATGAAGCTAATCATGGCAAGATCAAGTTCATATCATGATTGGATCACTAACAACAATCATGGCAACATTGAACTTAATGATAACAGGCTGACAGCAACATTGTTTAGCAAGTTGAGAGCAAGATTACAACAAGTTACAGCAGACTATAATTGCAACAAAGGGCCTGGATGGATAGAGCAAGACATGTATAACAAAACATCCTTAGTGAACATCTCCATATTATGCATAGAATGACTTGTAGAAGCAGGTTTACATAGCATCATAATATAGCAGATTCAGACATGCAAAACAGCAACAGCAAGTACCCTACTTCACGAGCTCAATGCACTCACTACGAGGCTCAAAAAAATACATGGATGGCACCACTGTGAAGATGGCATGATGTAGCACAAAACACATATAGAGCTCATGTTCATAAGATGCACACATCAAATGCAACAAAAATGACAAATCATCAAGTTATAACAGTTTCAGCAGATTAATATCATATAGCACTCTTGCAACGATGATTCAGGCATCAAGATGAGCTCAAATGAACATGGTGCAATGGAATAAAGTGAATTACTCATTGAGACGAACAATTTGACATATTACACGCACGAAACGGAGCAGTATGCATGGAGTTATGATGCGATGAACATGGCATGAAAATGCTGCAGATCCCAGGGACTAGCAAAATTACCTCCGCGAGAAGTCAACGCGGTACGGGTTCGACCCGGGACGGAGGGATCCGGGCATGGGGAGGCGCGTTTGGTTCGGGGAGTGGATGGATCTGGTCCAGGCGGGATGGATCTGGCCGGAGTGAACTCCGGCGAGCGGCGGGGCGGCTCCGACGAGCTCCGGGTGGCGCGGGAGGCGCAGATCCGAAGTGCCGGCGACGCGGGCGTGACGTCCCCGGCGAGGAGGAGGCCGCCGCGCAGGGAACATCGGGCGAGGCCGGGCGAAGGCGGAGAGGCGCTGGAGGCAGCGCCCGCGAGGGCGCAAGCCCGGCGGAGGCTAGCGGCGTAGGGCGCGAGGTCGGGCGGGCGCCATGGCGCGCGCGGGCGGCGGCGGCGGAAGGCGGTGCGGGACCAGAGGCGAGGAGGCAGCGGCCGGCGGGCACGCCAGCGACTGGGCGGCGGCGCGCTGGCGCTGGGCGCGATCCGCCGGGAGGCTCGGCGGAGGCGCGCGTGGCGGCGCGCTGGCTCTGGCTGGGCCGCTACTGGCCCGGGCGGGCCTCGGCGGCGAGGAGGGGCTGCGGGACGCGTGGCTCCCCGGGACTGGCTGCGGGCGCCGGGGATGCTGACGTGGCGCGTTGCCCTTGGTCGAGCGACGTGGCCGGTGGTGGTGGACGCGTCCGGCTGCGGGCGGACATATCTGGCGGCGCGAGGAGGGAGAGGGCTAGGGTTTGGACTGTGAGAAAAATCCGGGAGGGGCACATATATATAGGTAGAGGGAGCTAGGAGACTCCAAATGGAGTGCGGTTTTCGCCCACACGATCGTGATCAAACAACCGAGAGCATGGAGGGGAGTTTGCTGGGTTTTGGGCCACTTTAGAAGGGGTGTTGGGCTGCCAAGAGAAGGGGGCTTTTACGGTTACCCGGTTAACCGTTGGAGTATCAAACGACCTCCAAATGGCACGAAACTTGACAGGCGGTCTACCGGTGCTATACCAAGGCTTCTTGGCAAACCTCGGTCCATTCCGAGAACGTTTAACACCCGCTCACAGCGAGAGGCAAAAGGGGAACGCCGGATGACATAGGAGTGCCGGATTGCAAAACGGACAACGGGGAAAATGCTCGGATGCAAGAGATGAACACGTATGCAAAATGAAATGCACATGATGACATGATATAAAATGCAGATGATGACATGGCAAAATGCACACGCAAGCACATAACATGGCAATGACGGAGAATAACTGGCAGACACCTGGCGCATCGAATCCGGGGCGTTACAACACTCCTCCACTCACAAGAGATCTCTTCCCGAGATCTTAGGACCGAGACGGAAGGGAAAAAGGGATGAGGTGAAACAAGAACTCAAGAGAAGACGCAAAGAATCGAGAGCACCCGAGAAGAAGAGAGAAACGACGAGAATGACGAGAATTGAAAGCTCACGGAATCAGATAGACTATGAAACAACTCATGTTAGAACAATATAGAAAATGAATGAACAAAAGAATTTAGACGGCACTCCGGCTAAACATGGAAAGAATAGAACTTGAATTAAATCATTAAGAACCACCATGAAGAACTCCGTAGACAAAAGGATGATGAGATAGAATGAAGGGTGAAAGAATAAGATGAGCCTTGCGATGATTTAGATGGAGTTTCTGACGAAATGGCCGAGGAAATATGAACTCCGGAAAAGAAAAGACGAACGACTTAGATCCGAGAAAATCACTCATCACGAACAATCTCCAAAGAAAGAATTAATCAACTTGATGAAAGAAGAATAAGAATTACGTTATGCTTATCCTCCACCAATTAAATTGATGAGAAGCAATGGATTGCATACAACTTATTCTCGTTGGAAAGGATTATGGGGAGAGGATATAGCATCAAATTTGGGAAGGTCTTCATGATCCACCGGTAGGGTTGAAAAGAACGAATGAATTTATGTGATGAGAACGAAAAAGGAATCTTCCACGAACCACCGTGAAAATGAGAACGAACGAAGAAAAGAGAATGAAACACCGGTAAGAATTAGAGCAAGCACGTAGATATTTGAGGGAATTTAGCGACAAGAGAACGAAGAGATCGTGAACTGATTGAAGAATACTTGAACAAAGCCCCGGAAGGATATTGAGATGAACGAAGGGGCACGGATGTAGAATAATTGGAGAACGGATTTGAAAACTTAGAACGAAGAAATATTTCGAAAAGATGACCTCCGGATGATCGAGATGGAAAGCAACCCCTGAAATACTCCGAATGATTTAAAAGAATTGCGCGACTGGAAACAATTTGATAGGATAACATCGAGCTAGCACCGCAAATCTTTGGGAGAACGGACAAGATTTAAGAGAAATTCTTCTTAGGTCTTCGAATGTTGAGAATGACGACGATAAACACCTTGAAGAATTAGAGAGATGCTCCGGGACAATGAATACATAAATGTTGATCCAAAGTTGAAAAGACTTTGAAAACGAACTCAGAGAAGGCATACGACTGATGGAATCCATACTTACGTCTTGCTCGAAAAAGAATTATGAATGGCTCAAGAATAATTAGAAGTGTCAGGTAAGATCCTGGGAAAAGACCTGTGGGTTAGGGCCCACTAAAGAGAAAAACACCGTTGGAAAGGGATGTTGAACAGATAGATGATGCACCGGAACAAATGAAATATTTGAATGAGGTGACAGCCTCGAATTAATTGGAACACCGACAAATCTCCTGGGATGACTTGAGCACTCCGGAAGGATAAACTGGTGAGAGGCGAACGAGCAAGGGGAAAACATTTGAGCCGAGGAAAAGAATATGATCAACCCGAAAAACTTGAAATGAGTGCACCGGAAAAAGAAAGGGATGAAGAATGACGAACGAGGCGAGAATTCACCAGTTGAAATGATTGAGGGAAGACTGAAGAGGCTCCACATGAATGAAATTGATGGTCGAAAAAGACTCAGGCTCCGGGAATAAGAGGGTGGGAGGGCGAGAAAAACAAAGGCAACTTGGAAGGGGAAACTGACGAATGAGTTCAAGAGGAAACACCGGTTGAAATCATTGAGGAAAGAAAGCAAAGACTTCGCACGAGTAGGATGGATACTCGATTACGGACTCCGGTTCCGAGAAGAAGAAGGGTGGGCGGGCAGGAAAAGAAAACAACTGAGGATTGGACTTGACAACGATGAAGAGGCTCGAGTCAACTTGATGAGAAATGCATCGGATCAAAAGAGCTGAGACCCAACGAACGAAAAACTAACCACGTGATCCTAAGAAAAATTTGAAGGGGAAGAGGAGTAGTTCAAAACACCTACGTCAAGATTCCTGACCAGAGCGACGAAGGAGCTGAGGAGTAAAAAGAAATCCTACTCTCTGATATAACTAGACTCCAAAAATAGTTTTCTTCTAGACTCAACAACGGCCAAACTACACGATCAATCAAGGGGCTCCTAGGGTTTGTCGAGGCTCGATACCAACTTATCACGCCTAATATGCGACCCTATCCAAAAGGAACTCAAGGTCCCACCAAGGATAGACCCGATATTGAAACGCTTTTGCAAGGTGGATATCATTACATCAACATTACATAATAGTGGGATACATACATAAGGCACAAATGCCACAAGAATACATCAACATCATATACAAGATCAACATCCGACTACGGATGAAACATAAATGAAGCTCAAACGACATCCACCCTGCTAGCCCAGGGCCGACCGAACCTATCCCTTGAACGAAGAAGCGTAAGAAGAACTCCAAACCAGGCAAACATCGCTCTCGCGCCATGATCATCGCACAACCTGTACCGCAACTGGTGGTGTAGTAATCTGTGAGCCACGAGGACTCAAGCAATCCCATTACCATGGGTATCAAGACTAGCAAAGCTTAAAGGGAAAGGAAGGGTAAAGTGGTGAGGTTGCAGCAGCGACTAAGCATATATGGTGGCTAACCAACGCAAATAAGAGCGAGAAGAGAGCAAGCGGAACGGTCGTGAAGCTAGCAATGATCAAGAAGTGATCCAGAACTCCTACTTACGTCAGACATAACCCAGAAACCGTGTTCTCCTCTCGATCCACCCTGAAAAAAGACCATCACGGTTACGCACACGGTTGGTGTATTTTAGAAGATTTTACTTCTAGTTTACTACAACCGGATATTAACAAATTCCCATCTGCCACATAACCGCGGGCACAGCTCTCAAATTTTATACCTGCGCAGGGTGTCCCAACTTAGCCCATGATAAGCTCTCGCGATCAACGAAGGATATTCTTCTCCCGGAAGACCCGATCAGTCTCGGAATCCCGCCACAAGACATTTCGACAGTAATAAAACAAGACCAGCAAAGCCGCCCGATGCGCCGACAATCCCGATAGGAGCTGCACATATCTCGTTCTCAGGGCAACACCGGATGAACACTACGTACGGCAACCGACGATACCCCAAGTTGCCTAGGGGCGGCACCGCAAGTGGCTCTAGTTTGGACCAACACTTAGACAAGCATTGGCCCGGGGGGCTGAATAAAGATGACCCTTGGGTTAATTACTCCCAAGGGAAAATAGGTGGTGGTGAGGCAAATGGTAAAACCAAGGTTGGGCCTTGCTGGAGGAGTCTTATTCAAAGCGAACTGTCAAGGGGGTCCCATAAATCACCTAACCGCGTTAGGGACGCAAAATCCGGGAACATAATACCGATATGACGGAAATTAGGGCGGCAAGAGTGGAACAAAACACCAGGCATAAGGCCGAGCCTTCCACCCTTTACCAAGTATATAGATGCATTAATTAAAGAAGATATATTGTGATATCCCAACATAAACATAATCCAACATGTAGGAATCTTCATCTTCACCTGCAACTAGCAACGCTATAAGAGGGGCTGAGCAAAGCGGTAACATAGCCAAACAACGGTTTGCTAGGAAGGGTAACAAAGGTTAGAGGTTCATGCAATTTGGGGAGGCTTTAGGAGCAAGCGATAGGTAGCGCAGCATAGCGATAGAACGAAGCAACTAGCATAGCAATGATAGTAATGAGATCCAAGGTGACAGTCATCTTGCCTGAAGTCCCGCAAGGAAGAAGAAGGAGTCCATGAAGAAGGTGAAGCCATGAAGACGAACCAAGCGTAGACGAACGAATCCTCACGATCGCAACGAAACGGGAACTATCGAGAAGAAGCACACAACATAGTAAACACACCACACATAGACAAGACATGATGCACAACAAGCATGATGCATGACAAAGCTAGATGAGGCTACTCATGTCAAGAGATGATGCATACAAGAACAACACATCAAGACAAGATTAAATGAGGCCGGAAACAACATATAACAAATCCGGTAAGTCCTCATATGCAAATTTCGAAATTAGTCCAGATCTGAATAAACCTTATGTTCAAGTTGTTAAACATCAAGTTAAGATGCACCACGATGATCTACACAGAATTCTAGTCAAGTTACATATAAAGTTCATTAAATTCGGAGCTACGGCCTAGAAGATATGAGCAAAACAAGTTAAACATGGCATTGATGCAAAATGCATACAAACATCAAGAAAACACCTCAAAACAAGGATGCAACATGATAATATGAAACTACATGCAATTCTAAGCAAGTTTCATATAGAGCACACTCAAAACGGAGCAACGGTTCAACACATACACTATACAAGTTTAAAGGACAAGCTGTCCAAAACAGCAACTAGGCATATAGCAAGCACCAAAACACTATGCTACAGCATCTCAACGTGAAAACAAAAGGCATGGGCATGAAGTACAGGTAAAGCATTACAAAATATGAACACTGAGATATCTCCATAAATCACTAGAACATGCTCAAAAACACATGGCAAGATTGCAAATAATATCAGTTCAGACTTTGCAGAAAATAACATCAGGTTGCAATATTTAGAGCTATCAAAAAACATGTTACGGTAACTTATCATGGCAAACAAAGGCATGTAATGAACCTACTAATTGCAGAGATCAAAAGTCCCTTACTGACCATAAGCCAAAAAGGATAAGAAAATATGATGGCACCCACGTAAACATGGCAAATGATATGACAGATTCACACATGGCAGGAACAACAATAAGTAGGCATGTTGGTGAGCTTGAACCACTCACCACAGAGCAATAAATGACATGGAAAGGCAACCAACAGTAAGAATACATACTTATGAAGCTAAGAATGGCAAGAGAAAATTCGTATCATGATTGTATCACTAACAACAATCATGGCAACATTGAACTTAATGATAACAGGCTGACAGCAATATTATTTAGCAAGTTGATAGCAAGATTACAACAAGTTACAGCAGACTACTATTGCAACAAAGGGCATGAATGGATAGAGCAAGACATGGATAACAAAACATCCTTAGTGAACATCTCCAGATTATGCATAGAATGACTTGTAGCAGCAGGTTTACATAGCATCATAATATAGCAGATTCAGACATGCAAAACAGCAACAGCAAGTACCCTACTTCACGAGCTGAATGCACTCACTACAAGGCTCACAAAAATACATGTATGGAACCACTGTGAAGATGGCATGATGTAGCACAAAACACATGTAGGGCTCATGTTCATAAGATACACACATCAAATGCAACAAAAATGACAAATCATCAAGTTATAATAGTTTGAGCAGATTAACATCATATAGCACTCTTGCAACAATGATTCAGGCATCAAGATGAGCTCAAATGAACATGGTGCAATGGAATGAAGTGAAGTACTCATTGAGGCGAACAATATGATATATTACACGCACGAAACGGAGCAGTATGCATGTAGTTATGATGCGATGAACATGGCATGAAAATGCTGCAGATCTCAGGGACTTAGGCAAAATTACCTCCGCGAAAAGTCAACGCGGGACGGGTTCGACCCGGGACGGAGGGATCCGGGCGTGGGGAGGCGCGTTTGGTTCGGGGAGTGGGTGGATCTGGTCCAGGCGGGATGGATCTGGCCGGAGTGAACTCCGGCGAGCGGCGGGGCGGCTCCGGCGAGCTCCGGGTGGCGCGGATCCGGAGTGCCGCCACGCTGGCGCGACGCCCCGTGAGGAGGAGGCCGCCGCGGCAGGGAACGCCGGGCGAGGCCGGGCGGCGGCGGAGAGGCGTCGGGAGGCAGCGCCCGGCGAGGGCGCTGCTCCGGCGGAGGCTAGCGGCGCGAGGGCGCGGAGGCCGGGCGCGGGCGCCATGGCGGCGGGCGTGCTGCTGGCGAGGCGGCGGCGGGCGGCGGCGGAAGGCGGCGCGACCGGAGGCGAAGGCAGCGGCCGGCGGGCACACCGGCGACCGGGCGGCGGCGCGAGAAGCGCGGGCGGCGCGAGATCCGCCGGGAGGCGCGGGCGGAGGCGCGCGGGCGGCGCGGGTTTGGCGGGCAGCGCGCCGGGCCCAGCGGGCCTAGGGCGGCGAGGAGGGGCTGCGGGTCGCGGGCGCCCCGGACTGGCTGCGGCACCGGGATGCTGACGTGGCGCGCTGCCATTGGTCGGGCGACGTGGCCGGTGGCGGTGGACGCGTCCGGCTGCGGGCGGACATGTCCGGCGGCGCGAGGAGGGAGAGGGCTAGGGTTTGGACTATGAGAAAAATCGGGGAGGGGCACATATATATAGGTAGAGGGAGCTAGGAGACTCCAAATGGAGTGCGGTTTTCGCCCACACGATCGTGATCGAACGACCGAGAGCATGGAGGGGAGTTTGCTGGGTTTTGGGCCACTTTAGAAGGGGTGTTGGGCTGCCAAGAGAAGGGGGCTTTTACGGTTACCCGGTTAACCGTTGGAGTATCAAACGACCTCCAAATGGCACGAAACTTGACAGGCGGTCTACCGGTGCTATACCAAGGCTGCTTGGCAAACCTCGATCCGTTCCGAGAACATTTAACACCCGCTCACAACGAGAGGCAAAAGGGGAACGCCGGATGACATAGGAGTGCCGGATTGCAAAACGGACAACGGGGAAAATGCTCGGATGCAAGAGACGAACACGTATGCAAAATGAAATGCACATGATGACATGATATAAAATGCAGATGATGACATGGAAAAATGCAACACGCAAGCACATAACATGGCAATGACGGAGAATAACTGGCAGACACCTGGCGCATCGAATCCGGGGCGTTACAGTAGGCGGGGCAGTCTTAAGCTGGTTGCACGCGGCGAGGAGGCATGCTCAGCCGAGCCTGCAGCGAGTGCGGCCCTCTTGGCCGGCGCGCCGATTCAATGCCTGCGCTATGAGAGGTCGCGTCCGTTTCAGAGCAATCACTCCCTCCAGTCCTTTTTTGTTTGGGTATAACAAAATCTCGTTTTCCATTCACATTTTACAAGTAAAATTCGTGGACAAACTTTGACCCAAAGTACGATGGGGACTGGTAAACCAGAATGGAGGTAGTAGTTTTTTTAATCAAAGAAGGGTTTCCCCTTCCGATTTTCATTACTAAAAACCAACATCTAAATCTAAACCATATTATTTGCCCTAGAACTACCAGGTTCAACATCTCGCAACATAAACCCATACAACCTCCATCGCAAAAAAAAAACCATACAACCATACGCCAAGGAGGTACGTAGTACTATGAATTCCATTTTCGCTCCATACCAATCGCTCTGAAAACTACTTACTACTTATAACGTGCCATTGAAAATCGGAACTCTTAACCCCGCTAGAAAAACGATATTTTAAACGTGGCTACTCGATCTGTGGCAACTCGCGAGCCACCGCGCTCCAAGTCGTTCACCTGTGGTCCCGACCATCAACTCCTACGGATCAAATTATCACGCGAGCTGACTATTCCTAGAAAGATGCTCCACCACGTACCCGGTACCCGCGAATGCAGCAATCGTGCACCTAGGGTTTTAGGGTTTATTTGTTAATGTCGCCTTTACGTAACACTCATGTGTGCGAGACAGGGAGAGGCCGACTGCGTGCATGCACCTCTTCTCTTCGTATATGTACTCCACCATTTGTCTGGTGTCCAAAGAGTTATAATAACTACTAGCAATGTGCCAATGCGTTGCCACACGATCAAAGTAGTTTATTACATATTCACCAATTTGATAGAAAAAAAGTCTAGTTTTGAAATACGTATATCACTAAAAATATGTTATGTTTCACTCAAAATATATTCCTTTGGTGTTTTTCATGAGATAAGGGAGGAATGTTGTTGGTTTCATGATCCGAGAAGTGGTATAGCCCGTGCGTTGCACGGAACATCAAGATCTTGTGGGAGAAAAGGATGAACGAGGGAAGGCCTTATCTGCAAATGTGGTGAAGAGTGCGGGTAAATTGCCATATTTTCCTTCCTATCCGTCAGATATAAATCGGACGACCTACATTGCAGGATGGCAGGACCACCATCATCACCAACTCTATTTTTTATCCCTACTCTTATAAAAAGCATTGACGGTGATGATCGTGTGCCTGTCATCCTGCAATATAGGCCGTCTGATCTATATCTGACGGATAGGAAGGAAACTATGGCAATTTTGCAAAAAGATACCCACACCCCTCTCCACATTTGCAAATAAGGCCATCCCTCGTTCATCCTTTTCCCCACAAGATAAAATACTCATACAAATGCATCTTGATGTTCCATACAACACATGGGCATCTTGCTAGTTGTTGCAAAAAGCCCATGTGTGTGTGAGAGAGAGGAAGAGTGGAGGAGGACGGAGTGCATGTGTGACAAAGACACAAGGAGTGTGTGTGCGATAGGTATCAGCTTAAAATGAGGCGATAGTGCGTGTGTGCACGATCGATAGGGCGTGTCTCGAGAAGGGACGAAAAATCTACATAGATACAAGGAGCAGGAGAGAGACATGTATGCGATGGTGGAAGCACGATTGTGCGGGTGTATAAACCTATCTAGAGGCTAGCTAGTCGATAAATGTTTGTGAGAGAAGTACGAGTCGGGGTGCGAAAGCGAGAGTTTTGTGTGTGTGTGAGAGAGACGATAGTCGGGAAGGGGAGTGGAAGCGGGAGTTGTGTGTGTGTGTGTCTGTGTGAGAGAGAGAGAGGAGACGGTAGTCGGGGTTGTCTGATTGGTAAACAAATGAATAATGTCAGTCTGGGATGGAGACGAAAAGGAGACCGCTACAAATGTTGTGTCTACAGGAGAGAGAGAGAGAGAGTAATTTTAGTGGTATGAGTCATATGTAGAGACATATAGGGTGTGTGAGAGAATCCCATAGAGAGAAAGACAAAGTGAAAGACAAGTGGAGACTGTGTGTGTGGCGGTGAAAAAGAAAGCTTAGGTACCGAGTACCAGATTACAGTAGAGACGTGAGAGATAATGAAAACCGTGTAATGTATAATGATAGGGAGAGTGTGACACTTCTCAAGGGAGACATCGAGAGACCATGTTTGCGAGGATAGGAGAAACATGAAGTGAGCGTGCGGGTGAGCTGGAGAAAAGAGAGTGATAGCTACCTGAAGGAGCATGCATGCGAGAGAGATGGGTGTGAAAGGAGTGAACAAAAAAGGGATTCAAATATTTGAATTCGAGATGATGATACATGTAATCCATACTCGAACCAATTGATCTATCAAATATGCATACTCATGTGAATTCACGCACATCTATGTTATTTAATATGTAGGTATTACTGATCCATACATTTTAGTAGAACATAATTTGGTTAAATTTTTTCGAATTCAACCTTAAGATTTCGAGATCGTTGTATTTGTAAATCATATTATACATATAAAGGAGCAGAATTCTTTGTTGTGCTTTTGAAAGTATATTTTTAAAAAAATGATGTATATAGAATGTAATTCCAATTGAAAATGGATCCCGCCCGAAAAAAATAGAATACAAACGGGATTCGAATTGAGTTGGCACAGTAAACGTGCACCCTGCAAAATTTGAACGAAGCGGGGAAAGTCGCAGTAACTGCCCAAAACCAAAATATGTGAGATGGAAATCACTACTGCCTATCCCTGCCACGCAAAGCCATCTGCTAGATTTCTATAGGTTTCGATAGGGGTAGGTTTGTAATTTCACCCAAACGTGACGTAACCGCCTCTCACCCGGATTCATACACGATGGGCGCCAAAACACAGTGTGTCCACGGCCGAAATCTACACCCTCCCCGATTCATATTCATACACGGTGGGTGCCAAAACCAAACTGTCGTCGGCAAATATTCGGTGTATACGAGATTACCGTCCTATCCCCAACCGACTAATATTGCTGTGATGTAGTAGAAATTTGAAACGGGGGCTAAGTTTGTAAATTTCCTCGCATTTGAGACAAGTGCACCCTGAATACATGGTTCCCCCCTTCCTCTCTACCTCCCTTTTCCCCATTCGTACTCCATGGGCGCCAAAACACCCTCTCCACCCCACCCTCCTCCGTCCGCCGCCGTCCGCCAGCCCATCCATCGCCATCCTCCTCCACCATACCGGAGCTGATACCCCGCCGTCGCCGTCCATTACATGAGATCGACCTCTCTCATCCACGCCTTTGGACTAGGATCCTTGCATCCCGTCCTCTCGCTTCATCCCCGCCGTCGTCCACCTTCCGGCGCCGCTCCTACGACCGTCTCGTCCACCGCGCCCCGCCGCCACCGTCTACCCTCCTAGATCTGCTTCCATGCCGCCAACAGCCATCGCTACCGCAACACCGTCAAATTCTTAGCAGATGCGTACACGGCTCCGCACCAGAGGCGGTACTCTTTCGTATCTGCTCAACTTATTTATCACAGCAAGAAAATAGATCGCCAATGCTTTACTCTGATTTCTTGTCTTGGTTGCGAAGTTGCCTTTGTCCGGTTTGCACCTTCAGATCCGCCATGGCACGCTCAACACTATACTCCCAATGCTTATGGTTTTCCCTTTTTATATTCCACACTAGTTAAATCACAGTAGACTAAATTTCAAAATTGGGTCAGTCGATTTTTCAGAGCTCGCCGGAGTTCGTCGGTGCGATAGAAGGGACTCGGGTGGTTGTGGGGCCTCGCCGAACGAAGAAAACTCGACGCGGGTGGGGGTTGGGGCGCGGGTGGGGGATGGGGGTGGCGGAGGAACACATGCGGTGGGGGCCGGTGGTCCGGCCGGCGGCCCATGCGGTGTTCTGTATGGGAAGAATCAGAGACGAGGAAGAAGAAGGGTTAGGAGACGTAGGATCTTCATCCAACCGCCTGAAATGGTCGAGAGACAGCTGGGAGTTGCATTCTTAATGCGCTCTGGTTCATCATGTGTGGGCACTACGCAACTAACATTTTATTATCCAAAATCTGCTTGCTCTTCTTTACCATGTTCCTCTTCCGTTCTTCTTTAATATGTACTCTCTCCGTTCCTAAATACAAGTCTTTGTATAGATTCCACCATGGACTACATATGGAGCAAAATGAGTGAATCTACACTCTAAAATGTATCTGGATACATCTGTGTGTGATCCATACTGGAAATCTCTACCAAGACTTATATTTTGGAACGGAGGGGGTATGCTAGTAGTACAGTATGTTCCTTGTACTGAAGATGAGTAGGGACATTTGCAGTGTAGAGGTCTATAAGGTCGGTTGTGATGGACACTTTGAGCCTCTTTCATTCGTAGGATCTTGTAAACATAGGAATAGGATTTGTGGTGGCCAGCCCACTTGAATCCTATAAGAATAGCAAGGAAATGGGGGCTGTGTCGCTTTGAGAGTTACATCGATATTAACAAGACTGCGCCTTCATTTGAAGAGAGCTGGTATCCAAAGCCTTTCTAGTCGCATCGCAATACTAGCACATATATTCCGCAAGTTCCACTTTGCTGATTTTACTCGATGCTTAAGGTTTTCCCGTTATATCTACACTATGATCTATGTAGCTGCTTTGTGTCGCACTAGCAGCAGTCCACTCTTGAAGCTAAACACGCAATGACTTACAAAATTGGCACCAAGGCATTGAGTGCCATTCGATGCAATGAAACTCATACGCCCCCACTGTTGATTCTTGTTCGAATATGATCCTAATGACTATTCTAACCTCGAGGAGTCAAAGGCAGATGGCCTGTCCTGTTCACCCATCAAGGTGCCTGTTCTAATTTGGCAATGTTTTATTGATTGCGGGTATCTTGCATATGTTGTCTTGCATTTCTTCTACTTTGTTGCACCGCCATCTGCTTAGTTTACTCATCATATATGTCAAGATGCCATGCCCATCCATTATCAATACATATTCCATCTGTCATCATACCATGTTTTTTCACTCAAATGTTGTTCTTGTGCATCAGACATCAAAAAGGAAGAGGGTGATTGCCGAACCTGAAGGAGCACCAGCAAAGTCCTTGAAAAACATGGTGGTGCAGAGAAATCGACAAGACACCCACTTATATTGGTTGTGCAACCAGTGACACAAAACGAGGACCGACTCCAGCAGACTGCACTGTACTTCACTGGCCACACCACTAGCCCCACCACACAGGACTTGCACTCCAGCAAAAGGTATATCGATTTCATTTTCCATAGCACCAGCTGTACCACAGAAAAATCCCACTCCAGCAAAAAGTACAGCAAGTCCACCTGCCGAAGACCTATCCCAACTGCAGAGACGACCAATTCCTGCAGATTGGAACCCCATTCCATTTATTCCCAGTTTAAAAGACAATGCTTTCAATGTTGTTAGGGACTGCGTGCATATATTCCCATCATGGGAAGATTATAGTGAAGACAAACACCATTTTCACATCTTCCTGTCCAACTTATGTGTAAGTGCTATTATTCATGGTTATTATTTTCCTGTTTTCTGCTGATTGAACAGATCAATGATTTACATTACATTGTTGTAACTAGGTGAGGGTCAATCTGGATAGTCATGACGAGCAAAGCTTGCTTGTGCTTTTCAAGGAAGCATTGCAGCGAGATCGGTGTTACCGAGGAAATCACACTTTGATGGCAAGTCTATAAACGAATTTCGGTGAAGTCTCTGTGCTAAATTTAGAAGACATTGAATGGAAAAACCTTGTTATGCACTGGTCTTGTTCCCAGGATGAGGTACTGTCTATGAAATCACATGACAATTTGAACTTCTACTTTTCTGCATGTGCCTTATGGATCTTTTTTGCAGGAAATCTGCTTGAAAAAGAATTCCGGTTTGACAAGAATGACAGGACATCGCAAATATGCTGCCCGCTGCTTTGCTCTTGTTAGTACCTGTTGTCCTCTATCACTATACTTGCATACATACCTGGTTCATTATGTGACAGCAGTATGCATGATAGCTTGCTTATCAATTGTTCGCTCCAAATTATCTGATCTGTATGAATGGTTACATTAGTGTGGAATATATCCAATGCCAATGTTTTTCTAGCTCTGCATTGTTCTTGTAAGTACATGCTGTCCTTTATCAGTGTACTTATAATGATAGGTAGTTGTTCATGTACCATCACTCTGCAGCTTATTTTCCTTTTCCCTCCATTTTCTACACATCAGATCTATATTTACTCTTACCATAAGGTTGGTACTGAAGAAGTTTAGCTATGGATTGCTCTTGGTTGTACCTTTTGCCTGGATCGCTGCACTTACAATTATAGCTACTTGGTTATGTAGCATCACTCTTCATCTTATCTTAAATATTCTCCATTTTTTCGTATATTATCACATCTATATTTACTCTTAACAAAATGTAGAATAAAGCAATGCTTTTGAAGAAGATTCTGTGGTAAACTTCTTGAATTGCCCCCCCCCCCCAACAGCATGGACAAGGCCTTTATAGAGCCTGTCTTCACCAATAATGTAAGTTTGTCCATCTCAAGCCTTCAAACTTTGTTGTATATATTTGGTTAGGCATGACTGCAACAACTGTTTATTTTTGGTGTTTGCATCAAATTGCTTATTTGAAGTTTATTATGTAGTTCATAAACAAAAGTTTGTCCTTTCTCAATTTAATTTTTCAGTTGTACAACCAAGTTCCTACTTCATACCATGTAAATTAAACTATCTGAGCAAGTGATCTTCTTTTGCCTTTGCATGTATGCTTCGTTCTTCATCCATAATCCGGTGGTGTGGTGAACCTACCCACTACAAAGACAATGTCATATTCTGCAATGTCTTAACTATGAACAATGTCATATCATTCTACTATTATTTAAACCGTCTCTTTATTTGCCAATCTGAAATGGTATAAATTGACAACACACTAACCATTGATACTTATGAGTTCTTGATCGTAATCCGGTGTTGTTGTGAAGCTGCCAACTCCTTCACAATGTCATTTCCTGCCATGTCTTGACCTGAACAATACCATATTGTGTTAATGCAATTTTAAACTGTGTCACTTTATTAAATCAAGAAGAAATGTGATGAATTGTCAAGACTTGATACTTTTACGTGCAAAACCTGTCATCTGTGCGCTTGTTTATCTTTCAGAGTGAGGAAGATATAAGTGTTGAACAAGCGCTGATCTCATCATCTTGCTCACTGCTATACTTGCAGCTCCCAAAGAGGCTAACCTTTCTTGAAATCTATTGAAGTCTTTGTCGGTTTTGTATATTATTTTGTCGGTGTGTTTATTTGCTTTGGTGGCGATCTTTGATGCCCAAAGGTATGTAATCTGTTGTCCGCTTGTGCTTTATTATCATAGTGGCGAACTTTGATGCCCAAATGGATGTAATATGCCGTAATTTCTTTTATTGTATAGTCTAGGTTTTTCTTATTCATGATGCTGCAGTTATTTTATCAGTATATATATCCTGTCTTCATGATAAACCGCCAAACCGTAAAATTAAGGTACATAATCGGGCCGTCATGCAATCACGATGTAGGTTGGGCTGAAGCGTGTCGAACAGCTCACGGGCGGCAGCAGCCCGAATGAACCCGCCCATGATTGTGCGAATCAAATCACGGGCTTTAACAGCCAAAATTGTCTCGGTCCTTGTTTGGCCCAATCGGATATCGGTCATGAAAGCAGGCGGATGCAATCGGGCCGTAGTTAGGCCCAACTATATGACGGGCTTTTAACAGGCTGAAATTAATATAGGGCCGAAATGTTAAACGGGCCCTTAACAGGCCAAAACTAATATCAGGCTGAATTACTAAGTGGGACTTTAGCAAGTGGGCCCAAAAACATAGTGTCCAGTTGACGGGCCGAATTTGGTATGGGCCATATTTGAGCCCAAAGCCTCTTAAAGGGTCGGACCTGATCTGGGCCATAATTTGGCCCAGAACGTGGTAGGCTTATAACGGGCGGGATCTCATATGGGCCACTTTTAGGCCCAGAATGTGGCAGGCCATTAATGGACCGGATCAAATATGGGCCGGCATTTGGCCCAAAACATGGCAGCCAGTTAATGGGCCGGCCTACTAGGGTCCTCAAAATCTTGTGGGCCTATAGCTGAGCCGGCCCATTAATGTCGGCGAAATTGTGGGCCTTTAGTCGGGCCGCCCATTATGATCCATAAGAATCTTGTGGGCCTTTAGCTGGGCCGGCCCATTATGGCACACAAAAATCTTGTGGGCCTTTAGCTGGGTCGGCCCATTATGGCCCGCAAAATCTTGTGGGCCTTTACCTGGGCCGGCCCATTATGGCCCGCAAAATATCGTGGGCCTTTAGCTGGGCCGGCCCATTATGGTCCACAAAATCTTGTGGGCCTTTTGCTGGGACGGCCCATTATGGTCCGCAAAACTTGTGGGCCTTTAATTGGGCCGGCCCAATTAAACTTGATGGGCCGGTCCACGTGTCAACATATCATAGGCGCGTCTCGCCCATTGGATGAGTGACACCTGTGCCAACGCAGACCTGACACGTGTCTCCTCCAGCCAATGATGATTTTACACGTGGAAAATCCCCATTGGTCGGGGCTGTTAACGGGTTATCGGATGCAAAACCCGACCCGATAGCTTAACGGCGTTCCGTTACGGTGGATGCCACGTGTCGGTCACCCTTGACGAAAGCACTTCTGTGACGCGCGATTTATCGTCATGGAAGTGGACAGTTCCGTGATTATAATTTTGTTAATGTCATGGAACACTTCCACGATAGCACAGGTATGACTATCTTGATTCTGTCATAAATTTGTCATGGATGTACATGCATGACAAAAAACGCGACCTACTGTGACAAAGACGTATCATCACGGAAGTGTATTTTTTTGTAGTGCTTGATCACATGTGGGCTCAGTGGAACACCTTCCTTCGGCTTACAATCCATCAAGGATCGCCAGACGCTGAACCTTTCGGTCCTAGCCTGTGTCTGAAACATGCTCTTGAGACTCTCGATCATATCATAAGCCTCAACATTTTCAAATCTGTTGCAAATCGGCTCCATACAAGCCAGACATCGACAGCTTGATCTCCGTTGATTCATCAACGAGTTTCTGGTAGGCATTTTTAGCTGTGGCACTAGCATTATCAGCAGGTTCCTTTGGAGTGGATCCTCTAGAACATGTTCCTTTTTATCATGCTTGAGAACAATTCTCAGATTTCTATACCAGGTGGTAAAGTTTGTTCCATTCAGTTTATCCTTTTCCGAATTGATTTCAATGCAAAATTGGGTTGAGCAGGTGGTGCCATTGATCTACAATGTAAAATATGCAATCACTAAGCAATGTGTTTATGTAGAGTAATTCTAGCCTAAACAGAAATACTCCCATCAAGTCAAGATCCCTCCGCAAACTCTCAGTGATTCAGGATCCGACTAGCGCATGCGACTAGTGAGCTTTAGCATCACTACTAGCCAACATACCTATCCGGTAAGCAACTCCTTGCTAATCGTATCTCTGTACTACTCCTGTCGGTTGGGAAGGTATCTCATACCCCGGCTCCCAACCTTCTTTGCCACAAGGCCCAAAACCGTTTTGATAGCCTTGTCAAGTTAACCTAATGCAGTGCATGTCCGTGTCCGACACGAACCCTTTAGTTCAAGGACACCCAGCAGCACCCCAATTTTATGAGCCCACTACTAGACGTACTTGACGTGCGAAGGTGGAACATCAGGGATGGCAATTCGCTTGATATTCATGAGGGATCATTCTACCATTCTAACATGCATAGAAACAAAGAAGCATAACAATCACAAATATAACACATATCGTGAAATAGTATGGCTCCTTCATGGACGTTCTTCCAGGTCGGCTCCGACTCCGATGACCATCTACAAACTACATCTTGTTTGTCACACCGGGACGCCAAGCCGCCAACCTGATCTCTATTACCCAGCTATTACAACTAGTAATGAATTTACATAGAGTCACAAGTCGACACGCATGTCGTTATACAATATATTGACAGCACTTTGGCTCCTGCCGGCTGACAAACATGACACACAGGCCACGTATAAATTACACACATGCATCACATACACATGAGCCATATTATTCACATCAAACCTGCAAAACAAAGATATGCATAGAATCGCATTCTACCGCTTTGTGTGTCGGGTACGAAATACACGGCGCTACGCACACGGCGGTCCCCATGTGCAGTTGATCACATCAACCGTGGATTTACATTTCACTGTTAACCCCGATGGCAGATAACCGACCGGTAGGGGTAGATCGTGTCACGACCTCATCGATCCCGATTTACAGAAAACATAGCCTCAACGATCCCCATGTGCAGTTGATCACATCAACCGTGCACATAGCCGATCTTATCAACGACAATAGATCTCATCTGCCGCCTCCACATATCTAATATGCATACAATCTGAAACCAAATCCTATAGCAGAGGTTCTGATACCACTGTTGGGTTCTACGGTAGGGTGCGTCGACTGCAAATTAAAATGTTCGTACGCATAGAACATCCGGTGAACTCGTACGGCGCGTGCAGGAGGAACACCGTGCGGTGGACTGCTAGGTCCGATCACACAGTCAGCGGCGAGTGGAGGTGGCTATTCGCGACACATGCAAACCCTAGTCGCAGCCGAAGCGATCAACCGCATGAGTGTGCCGCACCTCCACTTTATATAGGCGTCCGTTGTAGGCTCAACACTTGGGCATCGCACGGACCCTAAAGCCCAAAGTCTACTCGGTCACGTTCCTAGTCCATTCGGATCACATCCGACCCGGTGTCTCACGAACCGACCTCGTAGGTTCCTTCCCTTGCCTTGCGACCCCTTAGGTTCAAGTCGGCTTGGTCACAGTTCGGATCTCCACTGACCTGCACGGGTGGTAGCGGCCTCTAGCAAGGCGTGCCGGCCACCAAGCAGACTATGAAGCTGGTTAGGCGAACCTGTACAACGTGTCACACTTCTGTTCCCTTTGCCACACGATATATGTTGTCGGGCTCAAGGCGAGACTGTCATCCTTGTGCTAGCCCGACCTCTTTCTCGTTCCAGTGGTACCGACCACTATCCGGATTATCTCATAATCCTTGTCGCATGGCCATGCTTATCCTGGTTGGATCACACGAGGGGCCCAAAGTATATCTCTCCAGATCGGAGGGGCAAATCCCATCTTGCTCGACCATGTCTCGAAACATGGGACTGGACAAACCCGAAACCTACCTTTGTAACTACCCAGTCATGCATATCTACAACATGGTGGCTGTTTTGAGGAAGATATATGGTGGGTGTATGATACCGGCGAAAGGTGCACGGTATTAGAGAGGCTAGCAATGGTGGAAGGGCGAGAGTGCGTATAATCCATGAACTCAACATTAGTCATAAAGAACTCACATACTTATTGCAAAAATCTATTAGTTATCGAAAAAAGTACTACGCGCATGCTCCTAGGGGGATAGATTGGTAGGAAAAGACCATCGCTCGTCCCCGACCGCCACTCATAAGGAGGACAATCAATAAATAAATCATGCTCCGACTTCATCACATAACGGTTCACCATACGTGCATGCTACGGGAATCACAAACTTTAACACAAGTATTTATCAAATTCACAACTAATCAACTAGCATGACTCTAATATGACCATCTTCATATCTCAAAACAATCATAAGGAATCAAACTTCTCATAGTATTCAATGCACTTTATATGAAAGTTTTTATTATATCCCTCTTGGTCTATCATATTAGGACTAATTTCATGACCAAAGCAAATTACCATGCTGTTATAAAGACTCTCAAAATAATATAAGTGAAGCATGAGAGTTCATATATTTCTTCAAAATAAATCCACCACCATGCTCTAAAAGATATAAGTGAAGCACTGGAGCGAACAACAAACTACTCCGAAAGATATAAGTGAAGATCAATGAGTAGTCGAATAATTATGCAACTATGTGAAGACTCTCTAACATTTAAGGATTTCAGATCTTGGTATTTTATTCAAACATCAAGCAAAACAAAAGAAAATAAAATGACGCTCCAAGAAAAACACATATCATGTGGTGAATAGAAATATAGCTCCAAGTAAAGTTACCGATGAACGAAGACGAAAGAGGGGATGCCTTCCGGGGCATCCCCAAGCTTAGTCTCTTGGTTATCCTTGAATATTACCTTGGGGTGCCTTGGGCATCCCCAATCTTAGGCTCTTGCCACTCCTTATTCCATAGTCCATCGAATCTTTACCCAAAACTTGAAAACTTCACAACACAAAACTTAATGAAAAACTCGTGAGTCTGTTAGCTTAAAGAAAACAAAACACCACTTCAAGGTACTGTAATGAACTCATTTTTTTTTATATTGGTGTTAAAACTACTGTATTCCAACTTCTCTATGGTTTATAAACTATTTACTAGCCATAGATTCATCAAAATAAGCCAACAACACACGAAAAACAGAATCTGTCAAAAACAGAACAGTCTGTAGTAATCTGTAACTAACGCAAAATTCTGGAACTCCAAAAATTCTAAAATAAATTTTTGGACCTGATTAATTTGTCTAGTAATCATCTTAAAAAATAATAAACTAAATAGCACTCTCCAGTAAAAAGTTTTAGCTAATCTCGTGAGCGCTAAAGTTTCTGCTTTTTACAGCATGATCATAAAGACTTCACCCAAGTCTTCCCAAAGGTTCTACTTGGCACGAACACTAATTAAAACATAAAACCACATCTAAACAGAATCTAGATGGATTATTTATTCCTAAACATAACCAAAAAGCAAGAAACTAAAATAAAGTTGGGTTGCCTCCCAACAAGCGCTAACGTTTAACGCCCCTAGCTAGGCATGATGATTTCAATGATGCTCACATAAAAGATAAGGATTGAAACATAAAGAGAGCATCATGAAGAATATGACTATCACATTTAAGTCTAACCCACTTCCTATGCATAGGGATTTTGTGATCAAACAATTTATGGGAACAATAATCAACTAGCATAGGAAGGCAAAACAAGCCTAACTTCAAAGCTTTAAGCTCATAGAGAGGAAACTTGATATTATTGAAATATGTAGAAGCATATGATCCTCTCTCATAATAATTTTCAGTAGCATCATGAATGAATTCAACAATATAACCAGCACCTAAATCATTCTTTTCATGATCTACTTGCATAGAAATTTTACTACTCTCCACATAAGCAAAATTCTTCTCATTCAGAATAGTGGGAGTTTCATAAGAGACTTGAATACTATAAATTGTTTCCACATTAGAAGAGTAATGTTCAGAAAAAGGGTAATCATAATCATGAAAAGTTTTATAAGTATAGTCATCACTACTTTTTATAGCATAAGTTTCATCACAATAATCATCATAAGTAGCAACTATGTTCTCATCATAATAGATTGAAACCTCTTACAAGATAGTGGACTCATCACTAAATAAAGTCATGACCTCTCCAAATCCACTTTCATAAATATTATAAGATTCAACATCCTCCAAAATAGTGGGATCATTACTTCCTAAAGTTGACACTCTTCCAAACCCACTTTCATCAATATAATCATCATAGGTAGAAGGCATGCTATCATCATAACAACTTTGCATATCAAAACATAAGAGGCTAAAAATATCATCTTCATTAAACATAGCATCCCCAAGCTTGGGACAAACATTAATTGCAGCAAATATATTCTCAAATATGTCATTCTCATCAAACATAGCTTCCCCAAGCTTGGGCCTTTTCATATCATAAGCATAATCACTCTCATCATTAATAGTATGGATAGCACCAATAGTATAGCAATTATCATATTCTTCCAAGCAAGTGCCAAAAAGATTTTCAAGATCATAAGAAATATCATTATCTTCCCAATCATAATCATCACAACAAGCAATAGGCATAACGAGATCATCATCAAGTACATCATCTTCCACAATTATTTTTGATTCATTTTCATGAGGCACAACAATATTAGGAGCAACATTATTTTGGGGAGATATCTTTTTACCTCTCTTCCTTTTTATTTTCTTCTTCTTCACCACATCATGTGTGGATTCAATCCTCTTTTTGGATCTCCTTATTAATGCGAGTGGTTGAGTAGAAGGCTCCTCCTCGTTACCCGATTCATCATAAGAAATAATAGGAGGATATTGGGAAGTCTCTTCCCTTTCATTACTATTCTCTTCATCCTCTATTTGTTTTCTTTTATTTATGTAATTGGCAATATAAGGGTTTTCAATGCAATTCACCGCACAATACATATAAATTTCCTCTAGATCAAAATGAAGAACTCTATCAAAGGAACATTTTGGAATATCCTTAGTTATATGTTTCATTTCTTCATAACCCAAGAGCAAACTAGGTTTATTATGCTGTGCAAGGGAAATCAAGTCATCACAATTTTTGGACATGATACGATCATGAAACAATTTGCATTGGGTACTGAAATGCTCACGTTCATTGCAAAGTTCACAAGTATGGCTAATAAAGTTTAAATTTTCAGCACACGCATCTGGCCTTTCTTGCAACCATTTAGTTTATAAATGCTTATGCCTCTTGAAATATCTACCTTCCCTATTTGGTGTGGACTCACAAACCCAATGCACTCCACAAAAGTTGACATGTTTATAGGAGACATTTTCATCATAACTAGTGCAATCATCATTAGTATCATGGATATTCAAATAATTCGTACTAACAACATTGCAATCATGCTCATCATTCAAAGATTTAGTGCCAAACATTTTAATACATTCTTCTTCTAACACTTTTGCACAATTTTCCTTTCCATCATACTCATGAAAGATATTAAAAAGATGAAGCGTATGTGGCAAACTTAATTCCATTTTTTTGGTAGTTTTCTTTTATAAACTAAACTAGTGATAAAACAAGAAACAAAAAGATTCGATTGCAAGATCTAAAGATATAACTTCAAGCACTCACTTCCCCGGCAACGGCGCCAGAAAAAGAGCTTGATGTCTACTACGCAACCTTCTTCTTGTAGACGTTATTGGGCCTCAAAGTGCAGAGGTTTGTAGGACAGTAGCAAATTTCCCTCAGGTGGATGACCTAAGGTTTATCAATCCGTGGGAGGCGTAGGATGAATATAGTCTCTCTCAAGCAACCCTGCAACCAAATAACAAAGAGTCTCTTGTGTCCCTTACACACCCAATACAATGGTAAATTGTATAGGTGCACTAGTTCGGCGAAGAGATGGTGATACAAGTGCAATATAGATGATAGATATAGGTTTTTGTAATCTGAAAATATAAAAACAGCAAGGTAACTAATGATAAAAGTGAGCACAAACGGTGTTGCAATGCTAGGAAACAAGGCCTAGGGTTCATACTTTCACTAGTGCAAGTTCTCTTAACAATAATAACATAATTGGATCATATAACTATCCCTCAACATGCAACAAAGAGTCACTCCAAAGTCACTAATAGTGGAGAACAAACGAAGAGATTATGGTAGGGTACATAACCACCTCAAAGTTATTCTTTCCAATCAATCCGTTGGGCTATTCCTATAAGTGTCACAAACAGCCCTAGAGTTCGTACTAGAATAACACCTTAAGACACAAATCAACCAAAACCCTAATGTCACCTAGATACTCCAATGTAACGTCAAGTATCCGTGGGTATGATTATACGATATGCATCACACAATCTCAGATTCATCTATTCAACCAACACATACAACCTCAAAGAGTGCCCCAAAGTTTCTACCGGAGAATCAAGAGGAAAACTTGTGCCAACCCCTATGCATAAGTTCATGTGTGGAACCCACAAGTTGATCACCAGAACATACATCAAGTGAATCACGTTATATCCCATTGTCACCACAGATATGCACGGCAAGACATACATCAAGTGTTCTCAACGTCCTGTCCTTCCCCCTCTCGAACTCCAGCTTCCATTTTCAATCCAATCTCAAATCTCCCCCTCCCCCTTTCAATCGCCATGGCTCCGACGAAGAAGGGGAAAGGGAAGAAACCTGTGCCTCCGCCTCGCGCCATGCCATGGCGGCCTCCCTTGTCGACCCGCCGATCATACTCAATCTAGAGGGCTTGGGCAAGGTTAGTTCGGCTCGCCACCACCTTCAACGAATGTGGGAGGACGACGGCCTGGCCCGCCCCACTTCTCCATCGACAGGATAGTCACCGAGGTCCGGTATTTTGTCGATACTGCGGGCGGGCTGGTTCCCCATCTCGATTTCTTCAATGCCGTGCTTTCCCACCATCGATCCACATGATGCATCCGGGTCTGAGTCCATCACTCTCCTCTCGGTCTTCACCTTCGTTTGTGAAGCAATGATGGGCATCCTTCCTTCGTTGCCTTGCTGCGCCACTTCTTCTCTCGCGCCTTTGTCGACCCCACCCAATTCTCGGCGGCGTGAGCTTCGCGCCGTGCAGACAAAGTGGCCTCGGGGATTGACTTCAGCCTGCCTCCGCCCAGGGCTGAGTTCCGCGATAGGTGGTTGTGCGTGGATGTGGGGTGCCCAGCCCCGCTATCGGAGCCAACCTCGCCTGCTGTCCCCAATTCAGGTTGGGGCCGGAGGCGCTTTCAAGCCCTCGGCTCATCTTTGTCCAGCACCGCTTGCGTTCTGAGGTCGCCACCGTGACAGCGCCCAAGGTGGTGAAGGAGTTCCTGATGTGCCGCGTTGCTCCTCTCCAACGCCATTCCCACTGGATGTGGGCCTTCAGTGGGCCTGGTGATCATATGAGGCTTCAGGAAGAAGACCTGACGCCTGAAACGCTGAGGAAAGTACTCCTGGTCCTGACTGGCGACCCCAACCCCGGTGGCATCCGACATGGAGGGGCCTTGCTGTACCTCTGCCAGAACAGGGGTGATTTTGTGAACCAGATGCCTATCTTCGATGAATGGGGGCCGTGCCCCCCTGGTCTCCAGGGGCCTCGCGAGAATCCAGTGATGGTGACAACCCTTCCAGTCGGCCCAGGCGGCTCCTCCTCAAGTGGCGGAGCAGGGAGGCACGAGCCGCCAGAGGCCGAAGGGACCCCCGCCGGGGTGACAGCATCGGGCGACGCTCATGAGGGAGCAGTACGTGAGGCTCATGCCGCCGCGGCTGAGGACGGCAGGCAGCCGCCCGCAGCGCCTGCGGATGGAGCCCCCGAGGCCCCTGCTGCTTCTCTTGGTGAGGCGACCAGCAGTAGCGCGTCAGCGGACGCCCGACGCAGTCGCCTTGATGCTTCTCCTCGCCCAGGCTGACCCCTGCACTCAAATCTTGGGTCGTTTCGCGTGAACTTGAGGCCCTCCGAAGAGAAGGGAGGCCACAGGTGATGATTACCCTTATGCTTTGCTGCAGCGAGGGAAGTGCCATGCCACCGATGAGTAAGCCTTCTCCTTCTCCAGCTCCCGATTCTTCCGCTGCTTGTACCGATCCTTGCCTGAGGCCCCTTCTGCCGAGCTCACGGAGACGGGTGAGGAGTCGTCCCCCAGCCGCCCTCCCCGTCCTTGAGTGCTCCAAGCGGTGGAGCCCTTGTGGTGAGGGCGACGGGAGGTGAACCGCCCCGAGGGCGTCGTGGCCTCTGCGCTTCGCGACCCTTCCTCGCGAGCCTTCCGTGGCATAGCTAGCCTGCCGTGGGCTTCTCGCCTGGTCGTGGATGGCGATTGGGAGGCGCTTCTCGCCCTTCGTGCTCGGGATGGGCTGGCTCCAAGCCGGGCTTCTAGCGCGGCACGCCCGGCCGTCGTGAGGGTGCCAGCCCCCAGCCCCCTGGTCGGAGGGGGAGTGCTGATTCGTGGCTCCCGGCGCCCGCCTAGGGCGGTTGATGGTGTGGAGGACGTACACGAGCGCGCCCGGGAGCACCGCGCCCTTCGCCAAGGATTTCTTCGAAGGGCGGCTGATGCGGTGAGCCTGCTTGGTGAAGAGCTTGCTGAGGAAGACGCGTGCCTTGAGGCCGAGGGACTGCGCCTGGCTGCAGAGAGGCGCGAGCTGGAGGGCGCTGTCGCCCTTGCGCGCCACCAGCACGATCTTGATGATGAAGAGGCCAAGGCGTCGCTGGCAGCCTCTCGGGAGGCCTGTTCTCGGGCCGTCGAGGAGGCCCGGGAAGCTAACAGGCGGCGAGAGGCAGTGGAGGAGTGGGCACGGTAACTCCTGGCCCAGTGTCACTCATTGGAGGAGCAAGTGGAGCTGTGCGAGGCAGCCCTCGCGTCGATGAAGGTGGCCTCCGGCTACCCGGCGGAGCTCCAGAAGCGTGAGGAGGCGTAGACGCTTGAAACTGCCGAACGCACGCGCGAGTACGAGCGCTTGGAGACGAGGGAGCGCTTGGCGACGCGGGCAGAGGATGAGGTCGCTGCACGGGAAGCCCGCGTCCTGGAGGAGGTCGGACGCCGAGTGGCAACGGCATGCTCGAACCTCGAGCGCGAGTTTGAGGAGAGGCTAGGGTTGGTCAAGGCCGAGGCTGAGGGCAGGACTGCTGCCTTGAGGGCCAAGCTGGAGGAGGCGATGCAGCGGGCCGATGCTATTCGGGCCGCCCTCGAGGAGGCGCAGGGGGAGTCAACCACCTCTCAGGCCGAGGCGCTCCTTCTTCGCCAACGGGTGGAGGAGGCCGAGGCCGTTGCGCGCCAGAATGCGGGCGAGATGCGTCAGCGGCGAATAATGGAGCATGAGCACGGCCCCATGCTCGCCACGCTCCGGGAAAGTGCTAACGCAGCCTTGGGTAATATCTGCGGCGGCGGTTGGCGAGCCGCCTGTGATTAACTACGCCGCAACCTTGATTCTTCACCGACGTGGTGGCGCGGCGGTCGGGGCCAATAGGTTGGTGGAGGAGAGGAGCGCGCTGCTTGGGCGCGCTTTTTCGTGTCTTCACCATATCCGGGACATGGACCCCACTTCGACTTTTGACGCCGCCATCGCTTCAGATTCCCGAGCCGCCCGGGCGACTGGCGACCGGGTGGAAGACAATGTGGATGCTCTTGTCCGGCCTTCGCTTCGGACAACGCAGCGTGGTCGTGGCGCCGATGAGGGCGGCGTGGTGAACGGCCCCGACGCGCCGATGACCCCATGCAGACAAGGACGGCGAGGCCAGCGACGCCAAGAACGGCTCGGGAGGTGCTCCTGAGGACGCATTGGGGGATTTATCCGAATGATTATGTATAGGCCCTGTTCCATTACCCTGCATGAATAGAACTCAGGTTTTGGCCTGATGGCTGTGAGAGCATTTTGGGAGGGGGAGCCCCTCATGTAAAACTTGTGTTCATCGTATTAGCAGGTGTTACATCACCCATACGCCCGCGCCAAGTGGTTGGCCAAAAGACGTGCGGGTTGGCTGATTTACCTTTGTTTCTTACGAGTCCTGAGATAGCCTGTGGAAGGCTGCGGTGACCTGAGTGTCTCCTGATCGAATCCATAGGGTCTGCAGTAAAAACCCTCCGGAGAGGACGCGACGGCGACAGGCTGGGCTGTGCGCAAGCTAGGCCTGGCCCGGCTCGAGAGGGGCTCGCGAGGGGAGGAAGCTGAGGCGGAGTGGTAACCGAAACGCGAGAGATTTGCTCGAACGATACTAAGCACCCCTTCCCCGAACACACGCAAATCTCAAATTCGAATCCAACTTAAATCCAGTGGGGGAAAGCGACAATCGAATGGAAAGGCGAAGAAAGCAGAAGAAAAGCCACGTCCGGCACCTAGTCTAGTCTTGGACGTCTTCTCACCAGACGGAGCTAAGTGCTGCCCTTTGGCGTGGGAGGGAGCCCAGGGCCGAGGCCGGCACCCTCGAGACTCAGGCGTGTACAGCCCCACTCATTATTACGTGAGAGTGTCACGGGCGGCGAGCTTCACAGCACTTGGGCCTTCTTCACAGTACCGCCTTGCTTCATATCGCCAGACGAGGCCCCGCCTTGCGCCACACTCTAGTGCCATCAACGACGACCGGAAACCAGGACGCTTCGATGGGGTAGCGGTCGCCGCCAGTTCCCCGACGACCACGGGTCCTCCGCCAGGGGCAGGCCCTGAGGCGCCTCCCCAGCAGAGGGCCTACCTCCTGAGAACGCCTTGCTTCGAACGCCGCGGTGGTGATATCTGGTCTCTGCCCCTCTCCGGCAGCCCCCTGCGCCCCCTCCCGAGGGGTAGGAGACTGCGGGAGCGGGGCAGCCGCACGTCGTGGCGACCTGTACCTCCTGCGACCTATGGTTAGCGTATGTTTGCTCTTGAGGAAGTAGCGGTACCCGATAATCGCCGCCCCTGGCATGACCAGTGGGGCCGTCTCGAGGCTCCTGGAAGAGCTCGGCTTCTGGCGCCTCATCCCCCCAACTCGGGCTGAGGAGCGAGCCTTGTTCTCCCTCATGTGGGTGCCCTTGGTCCATCATATGGGGCACGTATTCTTCTAGCGCCGTCATCCCGTAGGCCACGCCGTAGTGCTGAGCGTGCCATGCGGCTCTGCTTGATGCGCCCATCGTGGGGTGGCGGTGCGGCGGTCCACCTGGGTCGTGGGTTATGTCGAGTCCTTCTTCTCCGCGGGCCGAGGGCGGGGGCATCCCCGCCGCCGGCCCGGTGCTGACAGCTTCGCCGGTGTTGGAGTAGCTTTGGAGCCCGCGGGCACGCGTGGAGCCCCCGTGCAGGCCGCCCTGGGCCTGAGATGGAAGCTGGGTGCAGAAGGGGTGAGCCCCCGAGGCGGCGAAGCCCAGGAGCTCCGCCACTCGCTCCAGCAGCACGTCGCGGCCGCTCTCCAGCAGCCTGCACTGCAGCAGCTCTCGGGCCACTGTGAGCGCGGCCCTTGAGTTCGCCTGCTCCCGGCGGGTCTACGGTGACGTGGTCGCGGCGTGATTGGAGGCCCTTGCTGTCGACCGCGCCTGCCGCGGCGTGAGAGCCGTCGAAGCCTCGTCCACATCGCCATGCTGCGGCGCCTGCGGAGCTTGAGCTGCCTGGGCACGGGTCGCCCGAGGCGGCTCTGCGTGGGCGGGCTACGCCGCCTAAGGATCTGGGTTGCCCGCTTGGTCGCCGGACATGGTGTTGACGATGCGACGGGACACGAGGTGGCAGAAGGCGGATTCCGACGCACCCCTACCTGGCGCGCCAAATGTCGGATTTCGGGTTCCGGCAGACCCTTGTGGTTCGAACACTGGGGTGCGCACGGAGATCCAACCCTCCACCGTCTCGTACCTCACCGAATCGCAGGGACCTAAAACTACTAAATGGAACAGCACAAGAGACACAAGATTTATACTAGTTCGGGCCACTGTTGTGGTGTAATACCCTACTCTAGTTTGTGGTGTGGTGGATTGCCTCTGGGCTGATGAGGAATAGTACAAGGAAGAACAGCCTCGCGAGGGTCTGTTCTTGGTGGGTGTGATGAACTGCTAGGTGGTGTCCCGTCGCTCTAGCTTGAGGATCGGGTCTCTGTCTTTCTCTGGATTCCGGATCCAGATGCCGATCGCCTCCTCTACTCTGAGTGTGGCTACCCCTACTTATAGGCGAAGGCCCTGGGCCTCTTCCCAAATATTGAGCGGGAAGGGCGCCAACAATTGGCCATTTTGAAGGGGAACAGCGGGTACACTTATCCTGACTAAAGTTGGTCCTCGCCTGCCAAAGGCTCTGGTGATGACGCCTGCTTGGGCTCCACGATGACTCCCTTCCAGCCGTTGGGGCTGGTCTTGGTCTTGTTGCACCGAAACGGATTCCTTTGCTTGATGCTCTCGCCTGCGCTTGCTCCCTTTGCACCAAAGAGGAAAGGAGGACGCTGCGCGGGCTGGCGCCCTTGGTCGTCATGGCTTGCGTCATGGGCACCTCGCGAGGTACCCTGCCTTGAACTCTCCGCCTCCTCATGAGCCAGCCTGACGAGGCCGTGCCTGAGGAAGCTCCTAGTCGTCCGCGCTGCGAGGCTTGGCCCCTCGCGAGGGTCTTGATCTTGTGTTGATGAAGATGGGCTGTCCTGGGCCTCCTTTGAGCCACGCCGCAGGCCGCAAGCAGGCAAGTCTGGGGACCCCCGTTCCCAGAACGCCAACATTGACCAATTGGAGTTTGGAGCATAGTTCTTCACTTGCTAAGTTATGGCAACTCCCTCCATCGATGATGACCTTGAGGGACCGTCCATTGATGTCGGCCTTTGTGTGGAAGATATGGCATCTTTGATCTTTGTCTTGTTGATGTTGAAGAGTCAGGACCTTGGATACAACAAGAGCGGGACTTGTGTCTTCGTCGCAAAAGACTTGATCATCTTCATCGTCGTTCTTCACATGTCAGTGCATGGCCACTTGCTCAAGGGCTTCCATTTCTCCTTCACTCATTGAGTCATATGTTCCGTCTTCGTTGAGGATCATGGTGCGCTTGTTTGTGCGCTCAAAGGACTTGCGGCCTCGACCTCTGCATGTGAAGCATTTGAATGAACTCATCTTTATGGTCTCATCGGTGGGGGTAGAGGATGATTAAGCGCGCGGCTTGAAGTTGCTTGTAGTAGGAGGACGACTTGAGCTTGTCGAAGCTTTATTGTAACTTGACTTGTCGCTGTTGCTTGTAGATGGCTTGGTAGAGGTAGAAGGTATTGGATTCGTTGAAGCATGGGTGTTGGAGAAGCCGTAGGACTTGGATGAGAACTTGGCATACTTGAAGTCATCTTGTGCTTCCCGTTCCGCTTTGGTAGCTTGATGCACTAGCTCGATGAGGTTCGAGTATGGTTGGAAGTCGGCAATCTTCTTGATAGGGTGATTGAGTCCATTCAAGAAACGTGCCATAGTTTGCTCATCGTCTTCTTTGACATTGGCTCTTATCATGGCAATCTCCATTTCCTTGTAGTACTCTTCAACGCTCTTGGTTCCTTGCTTGAGTTGTTGGAGTTTCTTGAAGAGGTCGCGGTTGTAGTAGTTTGGCACGAATAGTGCTCTCATGACATCCTTCATTTGTGCCCAAGTGGTGATGGGTGGTTCACCTCTTGCCGCTCGGCGCTCAATGACTTGTTCCCACCAAATGAGGACGTAGTCTTGGAATTCGAGGGATGCCATTGTGATCTTCTTCTCTTCTTCGTAGTTGTGCAAGCGGAAGATTTTGTCGACCTTCAATGCCCATGATATGTACTCTTTGGGGTCATTGCTTCTGGTAAACTTGGGCATGGTGAACTTTAGCTTGCCATAGCGTTGTTCTTCATTGTGTTGGGGTCGGGGATGATGGCGCCCATGTCGGTGAGGATTGGCAATCTCATGTTGCTCTTGGCGAGGAGGGTTGTCTTCCTCATGTTGCTCTTGGCGAGGAGGGTTGTCGACCTCATGTTGCTCTTGGCGAGGAGGGGGTCCATTGTCTTCTTGCTCTCGATGGACTTGACGTTCTTGTCTTTCTTGAGGAGGCGCTTGTCGATTTTGACAAGGAACTTGTGGAACTTGACGATGTACACGTGCTTGGAAAATCCTCTCTTGAGCTTCGTCGTGAAGTGCTTCTTGATGTAGACGAGCTTGTCGGCCTCGGTTGGCTACGGCTCGACTTGAATCTCGAAGAACACGTTGCGCCTCAAGTGCTTGAGCTTCACGAAGTTCTTGTTCTTGGCGTTGTGGCTCAGCGTCTTGTGCATCTTGATGTTGTCGCTCGCTCCTCTTGTTCTTGTTGTCGAGGCGTTGCCATTCTTGTGCTTGCGCGAATGTACCTTGGTTTTGACGAAGTCGAAGCTCTTGAGAGTCGGTGTCGTGTAGAGGATTGTGGTTAGCTTGACGGTCTTGACGCCGCGCACGATTTAAGAGTGTTCGATGTCGGTGTACTTGAACCGGGATAGTGTCGTCGGAGTGTCGAATTGAGCGGCTCCGTCTTGAAGAGGACGAAGTTGTTGAAGAGCGGACCATCATGGTTCGGATATCTTCTTTGAGGGAACTCATGGATGTGTCTAAGTAGTCTCTTGTACGTTGCTCGGATTGTCGTAGATCGGTGGCGAGGTTGTCGATGCGATCACCCAAAGCAAGTTGTTCTTGATGCAAAGCTCGGTGTGCACCAAATAGTTGAGTCTTGGTGACGTAGGATGACATGTCGTCGTCTTGCTCCAAGAAGAGTGGGTTGGTAGAAGTACTTGGCCTATCCATCATTCAAACAAAGATATGTGAGTGGGAGAAAAAGGAGAACCAATACCAAATGTACCTTGACCGATGTTGAAAATGGATCAAAGATCACTCCAATGTGTAGCAAGGAAATAGCACAATTGGTACCAATTCTTGTCGGTTTCTCACACCTACACAAGTAAAAGCTTATGGTGGACCTTGGTTAGGATGGTGGCACAAAATTTGATGCAATTGTAAGTGAGACTCAATATTGTTGGAAAAGATTCACAAATTTGCAAATGCAACAAGTAGACCAATAGCAAGATAAGGTACATGGAAACACACACGCAAATAGATAAGTGGGGTTGGGCAACCAAGGATGAGCCAAAATGTGGAATCCACCAAGATGCTCTTGTTGCACAACACTAGAGAGACGCTAGCACGATTGCACAATAGGCGGATACGAACTTGTGCCCAACCTACTAAGCAAAAATGCAACGACTTCTATCCCAAGTATGCTATATGTATGATGTTCCTATGCTTTGATCCAATATGATTGAGTATGACAATCTTAATGTTGTATGATGCTATGGTTCTTGCTTATAAGCTCTTTGCTTATCTTTCCCTTGTTTTGCTTAAAAGATTGTTTGGCTCTTTGTTGTTGGAGCTCTTTTCTCATGCAATGCTTCACGAACCAAGATAGCAATTGTGTATGCGATGACAACTTTGTGACACAAGAGATGATACCAAGATATGCAACATGATGTTGGTATGTATGCTATGGGAAGTATGATCAGTAATGTGCACAAGTCACGTTGCCGGCAATACTCAAAGGCTAGTCTCGATGGGTAAGCTACGCAAAAGTAAGGCTATGGGGTTATCAATGCAAATGCAAGAGAGTATGATGATATCACGATACCAAAGTGATACCAAGGTGAGGTTGATACCACAATTGTGATGTATCCGTTCGTAGTAGTCCTTGGCGAAGATGAGCGGTGGTGATGTTGATGTCGAACCGTACCTAGATAGCCGAAACACAATAGGACACGGAAACCACAACTGAAATTCTCAAAGCAAAGCGGGCCAAAATTGTCGGAGTTGGTAGCGGGAAAGGCTATGGTGGTGCTATGCGGAAGTGGTGGTGGTATGCGGAAGTGTATGTGGGCACTGGGACAAAATTTGGTGAGAGTTAGGCGGAAAACGGAGTGGAGGATGGAAGTGATGCTGTCAGGGGCCGGATGTCCGGGCTGATGGTCGGATGTCCGGGTCGGGCCAGATGTCCGGGCTGTCGGGCCGGATGTCTGGGCTCGGGATCCATGGACGAACTCGAAGAACACCGCGTGGAGAGGTCAAATCCGGGCAAAATTCGGAAGAGTTTGTGGATGGAAATTGGGGAAAAGATGTGGAAAAGCTAGATCTACCTGCAACACACGAAATCCGCAGATCAAATCCAACAAAACTTCATGACACCAACAAATCACAAAAAAAAATTGGGGCAATTTTCGGATTAGGACAAAAAACAACAAAATCAAGCTAGAAAACAAAGAGAGGGGGCTCCGAAATCGTGATCAACGTGGCTCATGATACCAAGATGATGTAGGGTGGAACCCTAGATGGCTGATCTTTCACGAAAGGAGCGGATCCCTACGAAGAACGTGATGAACACGAGGGGAAACACGGGGGAAACACAAGGGGAACACGAGAGAAATCACTCAACCAACAAGAATAGATCACACATGCGCTAGATCGATGAACACAAAGGTGAGATACAAGATCCAAAGTCAACAAAGGACGATACAAAGGTAACCGGTTCTTCTCCGTGAGGAGGTCTTGATGGGGCCACCCAAGAGGGGGTCTTGAATCCAAGGTGATCTTCTCCGAAGAGGGGCCGTAGTCTCTCTCGAGGAGGAGATCCGTAATGGATGAGCAAAGCTCTATCTCTAAATGAGCTAATCCTTTGCTAACCCTAGAAAGAGGAAGGGGATGGAGTATATATAGTCTAGGGGGCGAAGAGGTACATGGGCCTCGGCCCTTTACTGTGCGCAGACAGGCGTAGCCGGATGTCCGGGCGTCGGGCCGGATGTCCGGGGCTTCGGGAGGGGCCGGATGTCCGGGCTAGGGGGCCGGATGTCCGGGCTGACGACGATAGCTTATGTAGGTTCTGGTGCGTGGCGCCGGATTTCCGGGCTTCTAGCTAGATGTCCGGGCTGGGGCCGGATGTCTGAGGCCTGTAGATGTTGGGCGGCGGGGATGCGGCTGTAGTAGATGTCTCCAGCGGCCGGATGTCCGGGGCTGGGGCCGGATGTCCGGGCCCTGGAGCTGTCTTCTTCTCCTTCCGGCGGTTCTCTTCATCCGTGAACTTGGCGGCTTGTCCGTCTTCACGTGCATCCTCGGGAGGTTCCTCTTGACACCTAATCGTGCATAGCATATCGGACTTAGGTAGTAGCCATGTCTCGAGTGGATCATATGTGATATCACTAAGGAAGGAAGTCACCTCATTCTCGAGAGCTCTAGCTCGTGCTGTGTCATGGTTCCTCTTGGATCTTGATGGGACGGTGGTAGGTCCATGGGGATGATCTTAGGATGCTCCGCATCATCTCCCCTCCCTTGGGAAAGATCCGACCTCGGATCGAAATCCTCATCACCATGGTACGGGGAGAGATCTTTGATGTTGAAGATGTCACGCACGGAATACTTGTCGCGTGGGATGTCGATCTTGTTTGCGTTGTTGTTGTAGCGTGCAAGCACCTTGAAGGGTCCATCCGCTCGGGGTAGTAGCTTGGACTTGCGTTCATTGGGGAAATGGTCCTTGCGAAGGTGTAGCCACACAATATCTCCAACATTGAACATCATGGGTTGCTTGTTGGCGTTGAGCTTGGTCGTGAGTCGTTGAACTTGGCGCTCGATAGTGTGCCTTGTATCTTCATGCATCTTCTTGAGGAAGTTGACTCGGGCACTCATGTCCATGTTTGTGCGCTCTTGTAGCGGTAGAGGTAGAATGTCCAATGGTGACAATGGGTTGAAGCCATAGACGACCTCGAAGGGGGACTTGCTGGTAGTCGAATGCCGTGCATGATTGTAGGCGTACTCGGTGATAGGTAGGCACTCCTCCCACTCCTTGATGTTATTCTTTATCAACACACGTAGTAGAGTGGAGAGCGTGCGGTTTGTCACCTCCGTTTGGCCGTCGGTTTGTGGATGGTATGCCGAAGAGAACAAAAGCTTGATTACGAGCTTGGCGCACAATGTCTTCCAAAAGTAACTCAAGAACTTGGCGTCGCGGTCTGAGACAATCATCTTTGGCACTCCATGAAGACGCAAGATTTCCCTACAAAAAAAATTGCAACATGTGAAGCATCGTATATCTTGTTGCAAGGAATGAAATGTGCCATTTTGGAGAATCGGTCCACGACAACAAAAATGGAATCCTTGCCATTTCTAGTTCTAGGCAAACCAAGCACAAAATCCATGCTAATATCTTCCCATGGTTGATATGGAATTGGAAGTGGCGTGTAAGGCCATGAGATTGGGCTTTAGACTTAGCTTTGCGACATGTAGAGCATCGGTTGGTGAAGCGATTGACGTCCCGAAACATCTTGGGCCAAAAGTAGTTCTTGGAGAGCGTAGCAAATGTCTTGTAGCGTCCAAAGTGTCCCATGAGTCCGCCTCCATGAGATTCCTGCAAAAGAAACAAGCGAAGAGAGGACTCGGGGATGCAAAGTTTGTTAGCTCTCATAAGATATCCGTCTTTGATGTAGTAGCTTTCCCAAGATGTGTGCGTCAAACACTTAGCATAAGGAATGGAAAAAGAAGGATCATGCTCATACAAGTCTTCTATATGCTCAAAGCCAATGACATTTAACTCAAGTGTAGTAACAAGCATGCATACACGGGAAAGTGCATCCGCCACAACATTTTGTTTGCCCTTTATGTACTTGATGACATAGGGAAAAGACTCTATAAACTCACTCCATTTAGCATGACGCTTCTTCAACTTAGTTTGATCCTTAAGGTATTTAAGCATTTCATGATCGGTATGGATGATGAACTCATGAGGGCGTAGGTAATGTTCCCATTCATGCAAAACTTGGACTAAAGCATATAACTCTTTTTCATAGATGGGGTAATTGAGTTGCGCTCCGGAGAGTTTCTCACTAAAGTATGCAATGGGGCGCTTCTCTTGCGTTAACACACCTCCTATGCCATTACCACAAGCATCGCAATGAATTTCAAAAGGTTTGTCAAAGTTGGGCAATGCAAGCATGTGAGCATGACTAAGCAAATTCTTAAGCTCATTGAAAGTGATATCTTGGGATGTTCCCCAAACAAACGGTGTATTTTTCTTACTCAAAGCATGCAAAGGTGAAGCAATGGTGCTAAAATCCTGCACAAATCGACGGTAGAAACCGGCTAAACCAAGAAAACTACGCACTTGTTGCAAATTGGTTGGCTGGGGCCAAGTTTTAATAGCACTGATCTTAGATTCATCAACATGAACACCCTTAGAAGATACTACGAAACCCAAGAAAACAAGCTTATCAACACCAAAGAGGCATCTTTCCATATTAGCATAAAGTTGCTCTTTTCGAAGAGTTTGTAGCACGGTGCAAAGGTGGGTGACATGCTCTTTGAGAGATTTGCTAAACACAAGGATATCATCAAAGTAGACAACAACAAATTCACTTATGTAGGGGCGAAACACATAATGCATAAGACGCATGAAAGTACCGGGTGCTTCCGATAAACCCATAGGCATGACAAACCACTCATATAGACCAAACTTGGTTTTGAAAGCGGTTTTCCATTCATCACCCTCTTGTATGAGGATTTGATAGTAACCACTTTTAAGATCAATTTTGGAAAAGATAGTGGCACCGCTAAGTTCATCAAGCATATCATCAAGGCATGGAATGGGGTACCTATAGCGAACTGTGATAGCATTGATAGGTCTACAATCACAACACATGCGAAAACTACCGTCTCATTTTGGCACAAGGATGACCGGTACGGCACACAGACTCAAACTTTCGCGCACATGTCCATGGTCTATGAGATGCTTTACTTGCCTTTGTATTTCTTTGGTTTCTTCGGGGTTGACGCGGTATGGGGCCTTGTTAGGTAGAGGTGCTCCAGGGATGAGGTCGATTCGGTGCTCAATGCCTCGTAGTGGAGGTAGACCCGGAGGTAGCTCATCGGGGAAAACATCTTGGAATTCCTGCAATAAAGAAGATAACACGAGAGGAAGATTGTGAGAGGTGTTAGCTTTTGGTGCCTCGTCCTTGCATAATAGGAAATAGTGTAGGACACTTGATGGGTTCTCACACACTTCTCTCATCACACGTTTGGTGGCAAATAGGACTAAGTTCTTCTTGTCGCTCATCATGGAGGCACTCAATTTGGGCTTGTGGCGCTTACTCTCTTTTTGGTGGTTCGCTCTCTCACTATTCTCTCCATGATCGGTGTTTTGCTTGTCGGCGAGCACTTGGCTTGGAGACATAGGACGTAGCACATACTCCTTCCCTTTCATCTTGAAGCTATAGTGATTTGTACGCCCATTGTGGATGATACCTCGGTCAAATTACCATGGTCGTCCAAGAAGGAGGTGGCATACGGTCATCGGAAGGACATCACACTCCAAAGTGTCTTCATAGGCGTCGATCTTGAAAGAGACTTGTACCCTATGCTCGACTTGGATGGTGCCGGTGTCGCCTAGCCATTGAACCTTGTAGGGGTGCGGGTGCTTCATCTTGATCAATTGGAGTTTGGAGCATAGTTCTTCACTTGCTAAGTTATGGCAACTCCCTCCATCGATGATGACCTTGACGGACCGACCATTGATGTCGGCCTTTGTGTGGAAGATATGGCATCTTTGATCTTCGTCTTGTTGATATTGAAGAGTCAGGACCTTGGAGACAACAAGAGCGGGACTTGAGTCTTCGTCGCAAAAGACTTGATCATCTTCATCGTCGTTGTTCACTTGTTAGTGCATGGCCACTTGCTCAAGGGCTTCCATTTCTCCTTCACTCATTGAGTCATATGTTCCGTCTTTGTTGAGAATCATGGTGCGCTTGTTTGTGCACTCAAAGGACTTGTGGCCTCGATCTCCTCATGTGAAGCATTTGAAGGAACTCGTCTTTATGGTCTCGTTGGTTGGGGTAGAGTATGATGAAGCGCGCGGCTTGAAGTTGCTTGTAGTAGGAGGACGACTTGAGCTTGTCGAAGCTTTCTTTTAACTTGACTTGTCGCCGTTGCTTGTAGATGGCTTGGTAGAGGTAGAAGGTGTTGGAGTCGTTGAAGCGTAGGTGTTGGAGAAGCCGTAGGACTTGGATGAGAACTTTGCATACTTGAAGTCGTCTTGTACTTGTCGTTCCTCTTTGTTAGCTTGATGCACTAGCTCGATGAGGTTCGAGTATGGTTGGAAGTCAGCAATCTTCTTGATAGGGTGATTGAGTCCATTCAAGAAACGTGCCATAGTTTGCTCATCATCTTCTTTGACATTGGCTCGTATCATGGCAATCTCCATTTCCTTGTAGTACTCTTCAACGCTCTTGGTTCCTTGCTTGAGTTGTTGGAGTTTCTTGAAGAGGTCAGGGATGTAGTAGTTTGGCACGAATAGTGCTCTCATGACATCCTTCATTTATGCTGAAGTGGTGATGGGTGGTCCACCTCTTGCCGCTCGACGCTCAATGACTTGTTCCCACCAAATGAGGACGTAGTCTTGGAATTCGAGGGATGCCATTGCGATCTTCTTCTCTTCTTCGTAGTTGTGCAAGCGGAAGATTTTGTCGACCTTCAATGCCCATGATATGTACTCCTCGGGGTCATTGCTTCCGGTAAACTTGGGCATGGTGAACTTTAGCTTGCCATAGCATTGTTCTTCATTGTGTTGGGGTCGGGGATGATGGCGCCCATGTCGGTGAGGATTGGCAATCTCATGTTGCTCTTGGCGAGGAGGGTTGTCTTCCTCATGTTGCTCTTGGCGAGGAGGGTTGTCGACCTCATGTTGCTCTTGGCGAGGAGGGGGTCCATTGTATTCTTGCTCTCGATGGACTTGACGTTCTTGTCTTTCTTGAGGAGGCGCTTGTCGATTTTGACAAGGAACTTGTGGAACTTGACGATGTACACGTGCTTGGAAAATCCTCTCTTGAGCTTCGTCGCAAAGTGCTTCTTGATGTAGACGAGCTTGTTGGCCTCGGTTGGCTACGGCTCGACTTGAATCTCAAAGAGCACTTTGCGCCTCAAGTGCTTGAGCTTCACGAAGTTCTTGTTCTTGGCGTTGTGGCTCAGCGTCTTGTGCATCTTGATGTTGTCGCGCTCGCTCCTCTTGTTCTTGTTGTCGTAGGCGTTGCCATTCTTGTGCTTGCGCGAATGTACCTTGGTTTTGACGAAGTCGAAGCTCTTGAGAGTCGGTGTCGTGTAGAGGATTGTGGTTAGCTTGACGGTCTTGACGCGCGGCACGACGAAGAGTGTTCGATGTCGGTGTACTTGAACCGGGGATAGTGTCGTCGGAGTGTCGACTTGAGCGGCTCCGTCTTGAAGAGGATGAAGTTGTAGAAGAGCGGACCATCATGGTACGGATATCTTCTTTGAGGGAACTCATGGATGTGTCTAAGTAGTCTCTTGTACGTTGCTCGGATTGTCGTAGATCGGTGGCGAGGTTGTCGATGCGATCACCCAAAGCAAGTTGTTCTTGATGCAAAGATCGGTGTGCACCAAATAGTTGAGTCTTGGTGACGTAGGATGACATGTCGTCGTCTTGCTCCAAGAAGAATTGGTTGGTAGAAGTACTTGGCCTATCCATCATTCCAAACAAAGATATGTGAGTGGGAGAAAAAGGAGAACCAATACCAAATGTACCTTGACCGATGTTGAAAATGGATCAAAGATCACTCCAATGTGTAGCAAGGAAATAGCACAATTGGTACCAATTCTTGTCGGTTTCTCACACCTACACAAGTAAAAGCTTATGGTGGAGCTTGGTTAGGATGGTGGCACAAAATTTGATGCAATTGTAAGTGAGACTCAATATTGTTGGAAAAGATTCACAAATTTGCAAATGCAACAAGTAGACCAATAGCAAGATAAGGTACATGGAAACACACACGCAAATAGATAAGTGGGGTTGGGCAACCAAGGATGAGCCAAAATGTGGAATCCACCAAGATGCTCTTGTTGCACAACACTAGAGAGACGCTAGCACGATTTCACAATAGGCGGATACGAACTTGTGCACAATAGGCGGATACGCTGTCGGGCCGGATGTTCGGGCTCGGGATCCGTGGACGAACTCGAAGGACACCGCATGGAGAGGTCAAATCCGGGCAAAATTCGGAAGAGTTTGTGGATGGAAATGGGGGAAAATATGTGGAAAAGCTAGATCTACCTGCAACACACGAAATCCGCGGATCAAATCAAACAAAACTTCATCACACCAACAAATCGCAAAAAAATTTGGGGCTATTTTTGTGGGGCAATTTTCGGATTAGGACGAAAAACAACAAAATCAAGCTAGAAAACAAAGAGAGGGGGCTCTGAAATCGTGATCAACGTGGCTCATGATACCAAGATGATGTAGGGTGGAACCCTAGATGGCCGATCTTTCACGAAAGGAGCAGATCCCTACGAAGAACGCGATGAACACGAGGGGAAACACGGGGGAAACACGAGGGGAACACGAGAGAAATCACTCAACCAACAAGAATAGATCACACATGCGCTAGATCGATGAACACAAAGGTGAGATACAAGATCCAAAGTCAACAAAGGACGACAAAAGGTAAACGGTTCTTCTCCGTGAGGAGGTCTTGATGGGGCCACCCAAGAGGGGGTCTTGAATCCAAGGTGATCTTCTCCGAAGAGGGGCCGCAGTCTCTCTCGAGGTGGAGATCCGTAATGGATGAGCAAAGCTCTATCTCTAAATGAGCGAATCCTTTGCTAACCCTAGAAAGAGGAAGGGGAGTATATATAGTCTAGGGGGCGAAGAGGTACATGGGCTGCGGCCCTTTACTGTGCGTAGACAGGCGGAGCCGGATGTCCGGGCGTCGGGCCGTATGTCCGGGGCTTCGGGAGGGGCCGGATGTCTGGGCTGATGGCGATAGCTTCTGTAGGTTCTGGTGCATGGCGCCGGATTTCCGGGCTTCTGGCTGGATGTCCGGGCTGGGGCCGGATGTCTGGGGCCTGTAGATGTTAGGCGGCTGGGATGCGGCTGTAGCAGATGTCTCCAGCGGCCGGATGTCCAGGGCTGGGGCTGGATGTCCGGGCCCTGGAGCTGTCTTGTGCTCCTTCCGGTGGTTCTCTTCATCCGTGAACTTGGCGGCTTGTCCGTCTTCACGTGCATCCTCGGGAGGTTCCTCTTGACACCTAATCATGCATAGCATATCGGACTTAGGTAGTAGCCATGTCTCGAGTGGATCATATGAGATATCACTAAGGAAGGAAGTCACCTCGTTCCCGAGAGCTCTAGCTCGTGCTTGTGTCATGGGTCCTCTTGGCTCTTGATGGAACGATGGTAGGTCCATGGGGATGATCGTAGGATGCTCCTCATCAGTTTGTCCCACGTTTGAAGACGCGGTTGCTATTGGCACGTCTTGTCGAAGCAGAGATCATGTCCCCTTATCGCCGGATTCTCATCAATGCGGGCATGGGTAACCCAATTGTGCCGTCTACATAGCCATTGGGAATAGGAGAATCTCAAGGCGAGTGAGGAGGCGTTTAATATTTGCTGCCTTTATAAGGAGATAAGGATTCCCCCTTCCTCTTCTCATGTTTTCTCTCTGTCTCTGCCTTCCCAACGTCGAGCTCCAGTGCCCAAGTTCCAATCTCCTTTTCACCCCAGCAACCATGTCCGGATCCGGTGGTCAGGGCAAGTGGATGGTCTCCTCCGTCACGGAGGTGGACATTACTGAGCTCCGGGCGACCAGATATTTGGCGAAGGAGACCGCCCACTGTCTGCCGGCCGATGGACAGATCGTCCCCACGCCGGAGCCCACAGAGAGGGTGGTATTCATCCCCCATTGCTTCCGCAGGCTAGGGTTTCCACTTCACCCCTTCGTCCGCGGGCTAATGTATTATTATGGGGTAGATTTCCATGATCTGTCCCCGAATTCCTTCCTCAACATCTCGGCGTTTATCGTCGTATGCGAGGCCTTCCTTCGCATCCACCCCCACTTTGGACCGTGGCTCAAAGTCTTCAACGTGAAGCCGAAGGTGGTAGATGGCCAGCACGCGGAGTGCGGAGGGGCAACGGTGAGTAAATTGTCCAACGTCTCTTGGCCCAAAGGCACCTTTGTGGATACGGTAAAGGAGTGGCAAAAGCAGTGGTTCTACGTCACAGAACCACGCGGCACCACCTGGGCCGCAGCTGCCGAATTCCGCTCCGGGACTGGTGTTCTCGTGACGAGCTTATTGCGCTGCAGACACGTGTTCAGAGCATGGTAACCAAGAGCGTCAAGCTTGTTGATGTGATCCAGGTGATGTTAGTTCGCTGGATCCTTCCATGCCAGCGCCGAAGCCGCCCGCTGTGGGAGTTCAATCCAAAGAATCACCGGACCCTGGTGAGGCTCTTCGAGACTACGCACGAAGGCGCATGGAAATTGCTCTTCAAGGGAAATGAGAAACCACTGGCCACGGATTCGGACCGTGGTCACGATTATACACACCCTGCCAGCAAGGTATGCTATTTCGAACGAGTCCTCAACCTAATTGTTTCGAGGATGATGTCTGAGCTTTTGTTATTGCACTTTCAGGACTGGATGGAGAGGGCAGAGCGGATCCAGTGTCCGGCTCCGCTGCCTGAGGAACCAGTCATCCCGCATCTAGCGAAGATGCTGGTACCAGCGCCATATAAGGCGCCGGAGAAGAAGGCTAAGAAGAAGGCAAAGGGGGCCAAGAGTAGCCTCCGTCGTAAGGGTACTTTGGACGTGACGTCTGAGGACGACGAAACTCATTCCTCTGTCCCTGAGGACAATGACGGGGAAGAGGAGGAGGAGGAAGAAAACAATCCTCCCCCTGAGGAGAGGAAGAAGAAGAGGGCGGCTCGGCGATCCGAGGCGAGGCGCCCAAAAGGGAAAAGGCGTCCAGCGGTCAACACCGCGTGGGACGTTGACAGCAGTCCGGAACGACGCCCCCGCACTAAGCCCCAGGCCGCGTCGTAAGTGACATGGCTTATTTATGCACACATCCAGCCCTTTCTCTCCATTATCTTGATGTAGTTAGCTGTACCATTGCAGTCCGGCCCGCGACCTAATTCAGCGATCCTCGTCTGGAAGTTCGTTGGCTCCGTCGGAGATGGCGAGCCAGTCGCCACCGCCTGTGTATTCCCCCAGGGCCGGGGACGACACCGAAGTGCTGTCTCGGAGGGCCGATCCGAACCGGGGAGGAACCCAGGACGCTGTCCGGGAGGCGCCACGAGGCGAAGCCTCCACTGCCGGACATATGGAGGGGACGATCCCCATGGAGACTGGCGAAGAGGGCCGCATCCAGCTTGGCCCTTAGCTGAATACGATTCCGGGGACCCATATGGCTCCGGAGTCGGGCGGGCATCCCCCTTTGAAGGAGGGGGGTGCACCGCTTCTGCCGGTGGTCCTTGTCCATCCAGGGGCACTGGGTAACCTGATGGAGGCGCTACGAGGCGCCTCCGTTATGGACGAGCATCATGACCTTATGGGCATGGTGATCGAGAAGGTTCAGTCTGCCAAGAGTGGATTGAACGAAGCCTGCAGCAACCTGTTGACAGGTTTCGAGGTAAGTGACATAGGAAGAGAAAAACCCCATGTAGTCAGTAGCCCCTGAGACACTGTTCGGTGTTCGGCGACGACAACCAGACAGAGGATCAATCTTTTATTGTAGGAGACTAACGTGATATGTATGCATAAGTAGGCATCGTTGTTGGCCGTAACCTCGCATGCTGCTGAAGTCTCTGAACTGAAGCAGAGGCTGGAGTGGACCGAGAACGAGCTCGGCGAGGTGACGATTCAGCTCCGGGGGAAGGAAGGTAAATGACGACTTGCTGTGTGTTCGAAAAGAACAAGCGTTCTATACTGACTGTAGTGTCGTAATATGTGCAGGAGCCGCAACCGAGGTGGGGGCCCTAAAAAAGGCTTTGGCCGAAGCCGAGGGGAAGGCCGTCGAGCAGCAATCCGCCCGGAAAAAGCTTGAGGCACGAGTCAAGGAGGTCCAGCAGGAGCTCCAGGATGCGGTGAAGAAATGAGAGACCGTGGAACATGATGCGTCGGATCGAGGGGCCAAACTTACCAAGGCTCGTCAGAGTGCGGAGACAGCACAGAATGAGGTCCAGGTCGCTCTCCTGGAGATCCAGGAGGCCAAGAAGATCACGGCGGGTAAGGCTTTTAAGATGCAAAGCAAGTATGCGGAGAGGCAGTACCTTTTACTAACCCGGGTTCGGAGTTCCCCAGGGGATTTTGCGGATCTACCACGCAGCGTATCAGACGCTGCAGAGTTCCACCGGGCTGAGGGTGGAGGTTCTACGGAGAAGCTATTCTGGTCGTAGTATGCGATGCCAGAGCATCCCGTGTCTTTCACCTATCAGCTGCAACAGCTAGTGGAGCTGCACAGGGTGGCCAAACTAGCCATGAAGGATTTAACAATCCGACTATGGCCAGCCGAAGCTATGCCCGGCAGCTACTTCAGACTCGTGAGGCGCCTAATGGAAGCCTGTCCGCGGCTGGACATCGTCAAGCGCTCTGCCTGTATTGAAGGTGCCCGTATGGCCTTCGCTCGCTGCAAGATGTGGTGGGCGAAGATGAACGATGTTGAAGTTGCCGACGGGCCGCCGGAGGGCAAGGAGCACCGCACACCTAAGAAATATTTTGTGGATGTCATAGAAGGGTCTCGACTTGTGGCAGCTCAATGTTCGCAGGACATTATTTTTGAATGTATACATTCATGTTGTCCTTTGCCTTGTATTATAAAGACAAAGCTTGTTTTGTAATGTAATTTCATTATGCTTTAAATCGTTTCCTCCTGTGCGGCCGTGTTATATGCAATCTGAGGGTTGGCCAGTCGTCGGCTTCTGCCCTCACGTAATTAGTACAGAGGTGTTCGGGATGGGATCTAAACAATCTTGATCCAATTATATGGTCCTTGAAGGAGTTGTTTAGCGCAACGAACAAGGCAATCAGACTATACGGCTTAAACGCCCTCACTTAGCCATAGGAGTTTTATAATTAAGCAAGTGCGCAGCCCTTGGTCAAAGCCAGGGTGCTGTCAGCATCTGATCGGGAAGTGCCGATCCTCCGCATGACGCGGAAAAAATCTCCAACGATTTTGTAACCCTCGAACAGCTGACCGGCTCTCGCCAGATCATGATCAGTTTTGCCGCTTTCATCGAGGTGCTCATCCGTCAAGGCCAGGTACAATCGCAGAGTTCTCCCTTTACTACCCTAGCCGATAGAGCGGAACGTAGGGTAGCAAGCACAGGAGCCGGGCAACCCACCTATTGACCAAAGACATGATTCGGAGCCAATGCATATAATGCTAAATTCGGGGTGCCGAACTTTTATACAAGAAGTGTTCGGACTTTGTTGCCGTGTTATGGGGCGATAAGCAGCCCCTGGCGAATATGAAATGTACAAAAGAGTACCGATGTAGCTGATAAGCAGATCGAAATAAAATGAAGTAAGAAGCGAAAACCACAGAAACTGGGCCGCAAATCATTTTTATTATAACTGAAAGGATACGTTAAGGCGTATCTTATACAAATAGTGCGATAAGCACGCGGACTATTTAACATGCCGGGATCAAGAAGGAGCAGCGTGCGGGTCCTGGGAAATAAGTAAAAATACCGTCAAGAAGAACGTATGGAGGTTACCCTACGCACCTATGCTGCATGCCCCCTTTGTATGCCGATCCTTCGAAGGGGCTGGTGATCAGGCTCGCGGGAAAAGGAACCTGAAACAGAAAGGAAAAAGTGTGTCCGGGGTCGGTCTAGCCCAACTATAGATCCCGGGTTAGCTTGTGCCTCCATCGATCTCCATGGAATTTCGAGTGCGTAATTATGTACGCGTGGTACAAATGCCACTACTTCATCGGGACTGGGACGGAGGCCGAATTGCTAGTCGAGCTCTTGACGAGCCTTGATGTCCTGTTGCAGTGTAGTTCAGAACCTCTTGATGGTGTCCAGCGGTCGGCAGCCGCACTATGGTGCTGCTTGAGAAGGTCAGTTTGTACCTCTGCTGCTAGAGCGGCGGTGTGCTCCTCTGTTTGGAGGGAGCGTTCCGTGTTGCCATTGACTGTTATGACGCCGCGTGGACCGGGCATCTTGACCTTGAGATAAGCGTAGTGTGGCACTGCGTTGAATCTAGCAAACGGTGTTCGTCCGAGCAGTGTGTGGTAGCCGCTGCGGAACGGGACGATGCCGAAGATTAACTCCTCGCTTCGGAAATTGTCCGGAGAACCGAAGGCCACTTCCAGTGTGATCGAGCCCGTACAGCGGGCCTCGACGCCTGGTATGACTCCTTTGAAGGTAGTCTTTGTTGGTTTGATTCGTGAGGGGTCGATGCCCATCTTCCGTACTGTGTCTTGATAGAGCAGGTAGAGGCTGCTACCACCATCCATCAGGACTTGTGTTAGGTGGAACCCGTCAATAATTGGGTCCAGGACTAGTGCGGCTGAACCGCCGTGGCGGATGCTAGTTGGTTGGTCTCGTCGATCGAAAGTGATCGAGAATGACGACCACGGATTGAACTTTGGGGAGACTGGCTCTACCGCGTAGACGTCCCTGAGTGCTCGCTTGCGCTCCCTTTTGGGGATGTGTGTAGCGTATATCATGTTCACCATTTTGATTTGAGGGGGAAATTTCTTCTATCCCCCAGTGTTCAGCTGTCGGGGCTCTTCGTCCTCGTCCTCACTTTGTGATCCCTTTTCTTTGTTTTCGGCATTTAACTTGCCAGCCTGCTTGAAAACCCAACAATCCCTGTTGGTATGATTAGCTTGCTTATCCGGGGTGCCGTGTATTTGGCACGGACGGTCGAGTATGCGGTCCAGGCTGGAAGGTCCTTCATTGTTTCTTTTGTAGGGCTTCTTCCGTTGGCCGAACTTGGAACCACTGAATTCGGCATTGACTGTGGTGTCATCGGTGTTGTTGTCATTGCTTCGGCGTTTATGTCTATTGCGCCAGAGCTTGCCAGTGCTATTCTTGGCCTCAGAGGGGCATGTCTCGCTGGCTGTGTTGTTACTACGGGCCAGCCAACTGTCCTCTCCCGCGCATAAGCGGGTCAGGAGTGCCGTGAGGGCTGCCATGGACTTCGGCTTTTCTTGGCCGAGGTGGCGTGCTAGCCATTCGTCACGGATGTTGTGTTTGAAGGCTGTTAAGGCCTCGGCATCCAGATAGTCAACGATCTGGTTCTTTTTGGTTAGGAACCTAGTCCAGAATTTTCTGGCTGATTCTCCAGGTTGTTGAACTATGTGGCTTAAGTCATCGACGTCTGGTGGCCGGACATAAGTACCTTGGAAGTTGTCCAGGAAAGCTTCTTCTAAGTCCTCCCAGCTGCCGATAGAATTTTCAGGCAGGCTGTTAAGCGAGTGCCGAGCTGGCCCTTTGAGTTTTAGTGGGAGATATTTAATGGCGTGGAGGTCGTCTCCTCGAGCCATATGGATATGGAGAATGAAATCCTCGATCCATACTGCGGGATCGGTTGTGCCATTGTATGATTCGATATTGACGGGCTTGAATCCCTCGGGGAACTCGTGAGCCAGTACTTCATCTGTGAAGCAGAGAGGGTGTGCGGCACCTCTGTACCGGGCCGCATCATGGCATAGCTCTGATGCAGTCCGTCTACGGCATTCGGCCCGGGCATGGTTAGATTTATCACATCCGAATAGGTAGCCACCTTCGTTCCTCGAGGCATGTCCTCGCGATCCGTAGATCGATCTTGTGTGTCCTGCTCTACTGTACAGGGTCTGCCGAAGGTCGTACGTGTGACCCCGAACTCTTTCATCTTTTATTGTTGTGGCGTGGTGGGGCAGTCTGCTGTTCGGCCTGAGTTGCCGCTTTATCCCGACCGCGGGGTGGCCGGTCGGCCGCCCTGTCTCGACCACGCGGTGGTCGTTCCTCATTACACGAGGGAGATATGTGTTCTGGTGCTTCCTCATCGAATTTAGGTAGCAGTCTGCATTTCGGGTAGCTCTTGGTTGGGCGCTTGAGGCCGTATTCTTCGGCTGTCAGGACGTCGGTCCATCTGTCGACGAGCAGGTCTTGTTCGGCTTGAAGCTGCTGCTGTTTCTTTTTCAAGATCCTTGAAGTGGCTATGAGCTGAAGCTTAAAGCACTCCTGCTCCAGGGGGTCCTCCGGCACGATGAAGTCTTTGTTGCCGAGGCTTGTCTCCTCTTTGGAGGGTGGATGGTAACTATCATCCTCCAAGTTATCTTCTATGGCCTGTTCATCAGGGTTGTCTTGCGTGTCATGTTCCTCCTGTTCGGATGCAGCGCCGACAGGGTCTTCATTGTTTTCGGCGTCGCCCGGAGTACTATTTTCTTCGGTGCCAGTGTTGCCATCCTTTGAGCGATGAGGCTTAGAACGGCATTTGGGGCGTCGTCGCTTGGACTGCGTCTCAGAGGGTTTGTTCTTATCCGACTCTTCTTTGTCGTCACCAAATCCTTTGGGTGTATCAACCATGTACACGTTGTATGAAGAGGTGGTCGTCCAACGTCCAGTGAATGGCGGGTCTTGGCCTTTCTCATTGTCAGCATCATCGTCCATACCGGTGATGTCTTCGGAGCCATAGTCAAGCACGTCGGTTAAGTCGTCGACGGTGGCTATGAAGTGGGTGGCGGGTGGGAAGCAAAATTCCTCGTCGTCCGCCTCTAGCTCGAACCGACCATAGTTCGGTTGTGAGTCATCCTCCGAGGACAAGTTCTTCAAAGAATTTAGTACGTCACCTAAAGGCGAATGCTGGAAGATGTCTGCGGCGCTAAATTCGAAAATCGATAACCGATCCAGCTCGGTGTCCGCAGGCGCACTTGATCCGGAACGTGTAGCCGGAGAAGAGTCCGGAGTTCCATTGACGCAAGCATTGCAGGATGTCGAATCCGTGTGCGGCTCCAACGCCGTGGACTTTATGGCCTTGGAGGGAATGATCTGCTTCGGTACTGAGGCCGTTGCAGCAACAAGATCCATCTCCTAGGTGTGCTCCGATGACAGATTTAAGTCATGTTCATAGGAGAGAAGGGGAGCGATCGCCGCGGTCACAAATCCATCGAAGATCAAGTCTCCACGGATATCCGCGACGTAGTTCAAGCTTCCGAATCTGACCTGATGGCCAGGGGCGTAGCTATCGACCTGCTCCAGATGGCCAAGTGAGTTGGCCCGCAGTACGAAGCCGTTGAACACAAAGATTTGTCCGGGGAGAAAGGTTTCTCCCTGAACGACACCATTACCGACGATTGAAGGGGCCATCGAGCCTTATGTCGACGGCACAGTGGAACTCTCAATGAAAGCACCAATGTCGGTGTCAAAACCGGCGGATCTCGGGTAGGGGGTCCTGAAGTGTGCGTCTAGGATCGATGGTAACAGGAGACGGGGGACACGATATTTAGCCAGGTTCGGGCCATCTCTATGGAGGTAATACCCTACTTCCTGCTTGATTGATCTTGATGAATATGAGTATTACAAGAGTTGGTCTACCACGAGATCGTAATGGCTAAACCCTAGAAGTCTAGCCTATGTGAATATATGGTAATGAGTATCCCCTATCCGGACTATGCTCTCCGGTCTATATAGGCACCGGAGAGATCTAGGGTTCCATGGGGTCGGTTACATAGGAGGAAATCTTCATAATCGGTCGCCTAGCTTGCCTTCCACGCCAAGTAGAGTCCAATACGGACACGAGTATAGTCTTCAACCTTCATGTCTTCACAGCCTATCAATCCGGCCCAGTAGATAACAGGCCGAACGCCCAAGGACCCCTTAGTCCAGGACTCCCTCAATAGCCTCTTCTTGTTCCCAGTTGCATGCATGGACGTCGTGTGTTGCTTCGTTTAAAGCATGTTGAGCTTCAAGGGCTTGTTCGTCATGACTTTGTTGCTTTTGTCGAATGGCGTCGGCAACTTGGTTTACTTGGTGATAGTGGCGTACTGGAGCTTGCTCTTGGACCGTAGGATCATTAGCTTGACGATGATGGCGCGCACTTTACCGGAGATGGTCTTGTAAACCATTGCTATGAAATGGGTTTTGTGGAGCTTGATGGTCCTCATGGTCTTGATGACGATGCGAACGAGGTCTTGAGTGACTTGAACCCGAAGATGTATCCGAAGAGTGTCGTCTTGAGTGTCGTTGTCTTGATGATGAGGACATTGTAGATGAGTGTGTGGCCATCATGACTCGAATGTCGTCCTTGAGAGTTGCCATTGATGTGTCGAAGTAGTCTCTTGTTCGTGCTTTGGATTGCCTCAAGTGAGTGGCGAGGTGATCGATGCGGTTGCCCAATGCTTCATTCACTTGGTGCAAAGCTCTATGCACACTGAATAGTTGATTCTTGGTGACGTAGTTGTTCGGCTCCTCTTCTTGTTTGATGAAGAGTGGGTTGGTAGAAGTACTTGGCCTATCCATCATCTCAAGCAAATATGTGAGTGGAAGAAAGGAAAGAACTAGACCAAATATACCTTATCTGATGTTGAAGATGGATCAAAGATCACCCAATGTAGTATTATGGAAGTACCAAATTTGGTACCGGAACTTGTCGATTCTCACACCTACACACGTAAAGCTTTTTGGAGTAGCTTGGTGAGGATGGTGTCACAAAATTTATGCAATTGTTAGCAAAATTCAATAATTTTGAAAGAGATTTACAAATTTTCAAGTGAAACAAGTAGACCAATAGCAATATGTTGCACACGGAAACACACACAAATAGATAAATGGGGTCATGCAACAAAGGAATGAGCTCAAAATGTGGAATCTGCTGCTCTTGTTGCACAACACTAGAGAGACGCTAGCATGATTTCTCAATAGGCGGATACGGGACTTGTGCACAACCTATTCATGATTGCTTATCTCCTTCAATCGTAGTTTCTCCTTAGCTTCTTCATGGCTGGTTCCTTGGTACCTGAGTATGCAAATTGTTTCCGCTTGAGGTAGTAGACATGTCTCAAGTTATTCGAAAGGGAGTTGCGAGAGGAGTGATGTCCCCTCGGTATCGAGAGCTCTTGCACTTGCACGCGTCATGGGTCCACTTGGCACTTGGTGAGACAAAGGTATGTCCATGGAGATGACCTTGGGATGGTCTGTATCATAGACTATGAGACCTCGACTACTGTCAAATTGATTTGACTCAAGCACAATGCATCTTCCTGCTCGCCTGTAGGTGTATGCATGAGTCGGCCCCTAAGGCTGAGGGATTAGATTCGCTAGCTTATCCAACACCCGGTCAGATTGATTCCAGTGAGGCCATGAGCCATTAAAGTGTTGATATTTGAGTATAAGGGCTTCAATTTTTCCCTTTCTGCTTGGGAAGCAACGCCCAGAAATATGCTAGAAGCGTCAAGCTGGTCCAATCTATAACATGAAGGAAATGTGCCCTAGAGGCAATAATAAAGTTGTTATTTATATTTCCTTATATCATGATAAATGTTTATTAATCATGCTAGAATTGTATTAATCGGAAACTTAGTACATGTGTGAATACATAGAGAAAAACAGAGTGTCCCTACTATGCCTCTACTTGACTAGCTCGTTAATCAAAGATGGTTAAGTTTCCTAACCATAAACATGTGTTGCCATTTGATGAACGGGATCGCATCATTAGAGAATGATGAGATGGACAAGACCCATCCGTTAGCTTATCATAATGATCGTTTAGTTTTATTGCTATTGCTTTCTTCATGACTTATACATATTCCTCTGACTATGAGATTATGCAATTCCCGAATACTGGAGGAACATTTTGTGTGCTATCAAACGTCACAACGTAACTGGGTGACTATAAAGATGCTCTATAGGTGTCTCTGAAGGTGTTTGTTGGGTTGGCATAGATCAAGATTAGGATTTGTCACTCTGTGTATCGGAGAGGTATCTCTGGGCCCTCCATAATGCACATCACTATAAGCCTTGAGAGCATTGTGACTAATGATTAGTTACGGGATGATGCATTACGGAACGAGTAAAGAGACTTGCCGGTAACGAGATTGAACTAAGTATGATGATACCGACGATCGAATCTCGGGCAAGTAACATACCGATGACAAAGGAAATGACGTATGTTGTTATGTGTTTGACCAAGAAAGATCTTCGTAGAATATGTAGGAGCCAATATGAGCATCCAGGTTCCGCTATTAGTTATTAGCCGGAGATTTGTCTGGGTCATGTCTACATAGTTCTCGAACCCGTAGGTTCCGCACGCTTAACGATCGATGACGATTTGTATTATGAGTTATGTGTTTTGGTGACCAAAGTTTGTTTGGAGTCCTTGTAACGCCCTCGATGCGGCTATATCTCCCACGTGTCGAAGCACGACTTAGAGGCATAACCGCATTGAAAGCAATGTCGCAAGTGAGGTAATCTTCACACAATCCATGTAATACATAAGGGAAAGAGATACATAGTTGGCTTACGATGCCACTTCACACAAAGACATAAATAAACATCCATCATTCAGATTACACTCAAGGTCCCACTACGGAACCAAAATAAAAGAAGATACCCCAAATGCTACACAGATCCCGATCGTCCCAACTGGCTCCACTACTCGATCATCAGGAAAAGACACATAGTAACGACCATGTTCCTCGTCGAACTCCCACTTGAGCTCGCTTTGCCACCTGACCGCATCGTCGGCACCTGAAACTGTTTTGGTAGAATCTGTGAGTCACGGGGACTCAGCAATCTCACACCCGCGAGATCAAGACTATTTAAGCTTATAGGAAGGACAGAGTTGTGAGGTGGAGCTGCAGCAAGCGACTAGCATATATGGTGGCTACATTCGCAAAAGAGAGCGAGAAGAGGAGCAAGGCACGGTCGTGAAGCTAGTAGCGATCAAGAAGTGATCCTGAACTACTTACGTCAAACATTACTCCAACATCGTGTTCACTTCTCGGACTCCGCCGAGAAGAGACCATCACGGTTACACACGCGGTTGATGTGTATTTTAATTAAGATCAACTTCGGGTTTTCTACAACCGGACATTAACAAATTCCCATCTGCCTCATAACCACGGGCACGGCTTTCGAAAGATAATACCCTGCAGGGGTGTCCCAACTTAGCCCATTATAAGCTCTCACGGTCAACGAAGGATATTCCTTCTACCGAAGACCCGATCAATCTCGAATCCGGACTACAAGACATTTCGACAGCAATAAAACAAGACCAGCAAGACCACCCGACTGTGCCGACAAATCCTGATAGGAGCTGCACATATCTCGTTCTCAGGGCACACCGGATAAGCAAAGCGTACAGGTACCGATGTAATCCAAGTGGCCAAGGAATGGTCCCGCACGGTGCTCTAGTTTGGACCAACACTTGAAGGAGCACTGGCCCGGGGGGGGGGGTAAATAAAGATGACCCTCGGGCTCGCGAAAACCCGGGGGAAAAAGGCTTAGGTGGCAAATGGTAAAACCAGTGTTGGGCCTTGCTGGAGGAGTCTTATTCAAAGCGAACTGTCAAGGGGGTCCCTGTAACGCCCCGGATTCGATGCGCCAGGTGTCCGCCAGTTATTCGCCGTCTTTGCCATGTCATGTGCTTGCGTGTTGCACTTTGCCATGTCATCTTTTGCATTTCATATCATGTCATCATGTGCATTTCATTTTGCATACGTGTTCGTCTCATGCATCCGAGCATTTTCCCGTTGTCCGCTTTTCCAATCCGCACTCCTATGTCTCCGGCGCCCCTTTTACCTCTTTTCATGTGCGGGTGTTAAACGGTCTCGAATGGACCGAGGTTTGTCAAGCGGCCTTGGTATAGCACCGGTAGACCGCCTGTCAAGTTTCGGATCATTTGGAGGTCGTTTGGTACTCCAACGGTTAACCGGGTAGCCGCAAAGCCCTCTTTGAGTTGCAGCCCAACACCCCTTCCTAAGTGGCCCAAAACCCACCAAACTTCCCTCCATGCTCTCGGTCGTTCGATCACGATCGTGTGGGATAAAACCTCACCTCATTTGGAGTCTCCTAGCTCCCTCTACCTATAAATTAGTCCCCCCCCCTTCGAAATTCGCGGATCATTTCGCAGACGAAACCCTAATTTTCCCTCCGCACCGCACCGGACATGTCCGGTCCGGCCGGACGAAATCACGCCGCCGCCCTCAGCCTGTCCCACGCTGCCAAATGGCGCGTCCACAGCGCCACCACCGGCCCGCCCGCCCGAGGCTGGCCCATGGCCCATCCCGCCGCCGCGGCAAGGCTGGCCTGCGCCGGCCGAGAACCTCCGCCCGACCGCCGACCTCGCCGCTCCGCCCGGCTCCCTCGCCCGCGTCGGGCCACGCCACAGCAGCTCTCGGCGCCACAGGTGCGTGGAGGCCGTCGCCTCGCCGCCTCCTCCTCCCGTCGCCCCCGGCCGACCCCGCCGCCATCGCCTCGCCGGAGGAGCTCGCCGGAGCTCTCTCCGGCCGGATCCACTCGGGGTGGACGAGATCCACCCACCCGGCGAACCAAACGCGTCGTCCCCGCGTCCCGGGTATCTCCATCCCGAGTTGACTTTCGGAGGGTATAAATTCCACCAAGTCCCCGAGTTTTCAGTAATTTTCATGCATTTTCATCATGCCATAACTCTGCATCCGTAGCTCCGTTTTGTGCGTATAATATGTCAAATTGTTCGCCTCGAAGAGTAGATCATTTCATCTCATTGCATCATTTTCATTTGAGCTCATATTGATGCCTGAAATGCTGTTGGAAGAGTGCTATGTGATGTTAGTTTCTGTTTCTTAACAGAACATGCACTTTTGTCATTTTTGCCATGATTGATGTGTGCACCCTATGAACTTGAGTCCTACATGTGTTTTGTAATATGCCATGCCATCTTTCCAGGGGTGTATGCCATGCATTCTTGTGATCTCCGTGGTGACTAGTACAAGCATGCAAACTAAGCTTCTTGATGTTGCTAATTTCAGCCCTGTTCTGCTGATATTTTTATGCCATGTTAACTTGATGCTACAGAGATATCCATGCTTATTTTGAGATACTTCAGTAAGGATGTTTTGTTATACATGTCTTGCTCTATCCATCCATGCCCTTGTTAGCAATTATGGAGTGCCATAGCTTGATTCAATCGAGCTCTACTTTTGCTATAAAATGTTTCCTGGCAGGTTGTTTACATGTTATTCAATTTTGCCAAGGTTGTTGTAGTTGATCCATGCACCCTATGATGTTGTTCTTGCCATGTATAGCTTCTATAATATGTCCTCTTGCTGTTGGTTTCCTTGCCATGCCATGTATTGCTCTGTGGTGAGTGATTCAAGCTCACCAACATGCCTACTTATTGTTGTTCCTGCCATGTTTAAATCTGTAATATAACTTGTCATGTTTACATGGGTGGCATCATATTTTCTAGTCCTTTTTGACTTATGGTCAGTAAGGGACTTTTGTTATATGCAATCAGTAGATTTATGCCATGCCTTTGTTTGCCATGTTAAGTTCTTGTAACATGTTGTTTCATAGCTCTAAACTTGCTAACCTGATGTTATTTCTGCTAAAGTCTGAAACTGTTATTATTTGCAATCTTGCCATGTGTTTTTGAGCCTGTTCTAGTGATTTCTGGAGATAGCTCTGTGTTCATGTTTTGTAATGCTTTACCTGTACATCATGCCCATGCCTTTTGTTTTCATGTTGAGATTTTGTAGCATGTTGTTTTGATGCTTGCAATATGCCTACTTGCTGTTATGGACAGATTGTTGTCATGACTTGTATAGGGTGTATGTGTTGAACCGTTGCTCCGTTTTGAGTGTGATCTATATGAAACTTGCTTGATTTTGCATGTTGTCTCATATTATCATGTTGCATCCATGTTTTTAGGTGTTTGCTTGATGTTTGGGTGCATTTTGCATCAATGCCATGTTGAACTTGTTTTGCTCATATCTTTTAGGCCGTAGCTCCGAATTAAATGAACTTTATATGTAACTTGACTATAATTTCGTGTAGATCATCGTGGTGCATCTTAACTTGCTGTTTAACAACTTGAACGTAAGGTTTATTCAGATCTGGACCAATTTCGAAATTTGCATATGAGGACTTACCGGAATTGTTATATGTTGTTTCCGGCCTCATTTAAACTTGCCTTGATGTGTTGCTCTTGTTTGCATCATCTCTTGCCATGAGTAGCCTCATCTAGATTTGTCATGCTTGGTTGTGCCTCATGCCTTGTTCATGTGTGGTGTGTTTACTACGTTGTGTGGTTCTTCTTGTTAGTTCCTGTTTCGTTGCGATCGTGAGGATTCGTTCGTCTACGCTTGGTTCGGCTTCATCCGTTCATCTTCTTCATGGACTCGTTCTTCTTCCTTGCGGGATTTCAAGCAAGATGACCGCTACCCTGGATCTCACTACTATCATTGCTATGCTAGTTGCTTCGTTCTATCGCTATGCTGCGCTACCTATTACCTGTTTATCAAGCCATCCCAAATTGCCATGTCAACCTCTAACTTTGTTACCCTTCCTAGCAAACCGTTGTTTGGCTATGTTACCCCTTTGCTCAGCCCCTCTTATAGCGTTGTTAGTTGCAGGTGAAGATGAAGTTTGTTCCTGGTTGGAACATGGAGATGTTGTTCCTTGTTGGAACATGTTTACTTGTTGGGGTATCACAATATATCTTATTTAATTAATGCATCTATATACTTGTTAAAGGGTGGAAGGCTCGGCCTTATGCCTGGTGTTTTGTTCCACTCTTGCCGCCCTAGTTTCCGTCATATCGGTATTATGTTCCCGGAATTTGCGTCCCTAACGCGGTCGGGTGATTTATGGGACCCCCTTGACAGTTCGCTTTGAATAAGACTTTTCCAGCAAGGCCCAACATTGGTTTTACCATTTGCCTGACCTATTACCTTTTTTTCCCTTGGGAGTCGCGCATCCCAAGGGTCATCTTTATTTTAGCCCCCCCGGGCCAGTGCTTCTCTAAGTGATGTCCTGAACCGAGCTGCCTGCGGGGCCACCTTGAGGCAACCCGAGGTTTGGTTTTACTCGTAGCTAGTCTCATCCGGTGTTGCCCTGAGAACGAGATATGTGCAGCTCCTATCGGGATTGTCGGCGCATCGGGCGGCTTTGCTGGTCTTGTTTTATTGCTGTCGAAATGTCTTGTAGCCGGATTCGAGACTGATCGGGTCTTCCCGGGAGAAGGAATATCCTTCGTTGATCGCGAGAGCTTATCATGGGCTAAGTTGGGACACCCCTGCAGGGTATAAACTTTCGAGAGCTGTGCCCGCGGTTATGTGGCAGATGGGAATTTGTTGATATCCGGTTGTAGTAAAATTGAAGCAAACTCTTCTAAAATACACCAACCGTGTGCGTAACCGTGAGTGTCTCTTTTCGGGGTTGATCGAGAGGAGAACACGGTTTCTGGGTTATGTCTGACGTAAGTAGGAGTTCAGGATCACTTCTTGATCATTACTAGTTGACGACCGTTCCTTTGTTTCTCTTCTCGCTCTCATTTGCGTATGTTAGCCACCATATCATGCTTAGTCGCTGCTGCAACCTCACCACTTTATCCCTTCCTTTCCCTTTAAGCTTTGCTAGTCTTGATACCCATGGTAATGGGATTGCTGAGTCCTCGTGGCTCACAGATTACTACACCATCAGTTGCAGGTGCAGGTTTCGATGATCATGACGTGAGAGCGATGTTTATTTGTGTTGGAGTTCTTCATCTGCTTCTTCGATCAGGGGATAGGTTCCAGGTCGGCAGCCTGGGCTAGCAGGGTGGAAGTCGTTTGAGTTTCTGTTTATGTTTCATCCATAGTCGGATGTTGATCTTGTATAATATGTTGTTGTATTCTTGTGGCATTTGTGCCTTATGTATGTATCCCTATGTATTATGTAATGTTGATGTAATGATATCCACCTTGCAAAAGTGTTTCAATATCGGGTCTATCCTTGGTGGGACCTTCGAGTTCCTTTTGGATAGGGTCGCATATTGGGCGTGACAAGTTGGTACCAGAGCCTCGACCGACCTTAGGAGCCCCCTTGATTGATCGTGTAGTTTGGCCGTAGTTGAGTCTAGAATAAAACTATTTTCGGAGTCTAGTTATATCGGAGAGTAGGAATTCTTTTTACTTCTCAGCCCCTTCATCTCTCTGGTGAGGATTCCTGACGTATGTGTTTTGAATTACTCCTCTTCCCCTTCAAATTTTTCTTTAGGTTCACGCAGTTGGTTTTCCGATCGTTGGCTCTCATCTCTTTTCATCCGGTGCATTTCTTGTCAAGTTGACTCGAGCCTCTTCATCTTTGCCAAGTTCAATTCTCAGTTCTTCCTCCGACGTCGTTGTTTTTCCTTGTCCAAAGTTGTCCTTGTTTTTTTTTCCACCCGCTCTCCCTTCTTCCTCTCGGAACCAGAGTCCGTAATTGAGTATCCATCCTACTCGTACGAAGCTTTGCTTTCTTTCCTCAATGATTTCAACCGGTGTTTTCTCTTCAAGATATTCGTCGATTTCCCCTTCTAGTTGCCTTTGTTTTCCCGCCCTCCCACCCTATTATTCCCGGAGTTCGAGTCTATTCCGACCATCAATTCCATTCGTGTGGAGCCTCTTCAGTCTTCCCTCAATTATTTTAACCGGTGAATTCTCGTCTCGTTCGTCATTCTTCATCCTTTTTCTTTTCTGGTGGACTCAATTCAAGTTTTCGGGTTGATCATATTCTTTTCCTCGAAGTGTTCTCCCTACTCGTTCGCCTCTCGCCAGTTTATCATTCCGGAGTTCGGAAGACATTTCAGGAGATTCACCTGTGTTCGAATTAATTCGAGGTTGTCACCTCATGCAAATATTTCAGTTCTTCCGGTGCATCATCTATCTGTTCAACATCCCTTTCCAACGGTGTTTTCTTTTAGTGGGCCCTAACCCACAGGTCTTACCCAGGATCTTACCTGACTCTTTTAATTTCCCCGGAGTTATTCTCAATTCTTTTCAACTGTGACGTAAGAATGAATTTCATCAGTCAGATGTCTTTTCCAAGATCGCTTTCAAATCATTTTCATTTTTGACTCAACGTCTTTGTTTTTCATTCTCCCGGAGCATCTCAACAATTCTGCACGGTGGTTCTCGTCATCTTTCTCAACATTTGAAGACCGTCGTAGATTTTTTCTCTTAAATCTTGCCCGTTCTCCCGAAGATTCGTGGTTCTAGCTTCATGCTATCCTGTCGAATTATTCCGTTTGTCAGATATTCTTTCTTACTCATCCGGAGGCCATCTTTTCGGAAGGTTTCTTCGTTCCAAGTTTTCAAAGTCGTTCTCCAATTATTCTATATCCGTGCCCCTTCGTTCGTCTCAATATTCTTCCGGTGCTTCGTTCAAGTATGCTTCAATCAGTTCGCGATCTCTTCGATCTCTTTTCTCTAAATTCCCTCAAGTATCTCCGTGCTTCTCTAATTCTTCCCGGTGATTATTTCTTTTTCATCAGTCATTTCGAGTTCTTACGGTGGTTCGTTCAAGATTCTTTTTCCTTGATTATCATTTTAATCCATTCGTTCTTTCGAATCCTACCGGTGGTTCATGAAGACTTTCTCAAGTTTTGTGCCATATTCCCCTTAATCATCTTCAAGAAGAATAAGTAATATGCAAAATCCATTGCTTGTCATCAATCTAATTTGATGAAGGATAAGCATACAATAAATCTTATTCTTATTTTATCCAAGCGAGTAATCCTTATCTTCAGAGTTTGTTCTTGAGGAATAAATTCTAGTTCCAAGTGTTTTCATCATTTAATTTCCGGAGTTCAAATTTTCCTCGGCCATTTCGTCGGAATCCTCCATCAAATTCGTCGCAGGCTCATCTTATTCTTTCTTCCTTCATTTTATCTCGTCATCCTTTTGTTACCGGAGTTCTTCATGGTGGTTCTTCATGATTTAATTCATTCTTCAAGAGTTCAGCAAGATTCTTGTTGGTGGAGTTCAAGTATCTTTCTTCTCGAGTCTCGAAGTGCAATTAAATCTCTGTATTCTTTTGAAGCGGAGTTTTGCATTTCTTCGTTCTCCTCAGCTATTTAATCTTTTCTGCTTGTGGTTGGTTATCACCTCATAAGTTTGAGAGGTTATCCATAAGTCCACAACAAGCTTATTCTTTCGCTGTTGATTTTCTCAACAACTTCGTTCAATCATTCCTTCGAAATTCTTTTCATTCCATTATTTCAATTCTTTCCGGAGGTTTTTGTGTCATGTCTTCATCAAGTTTCATTCCATCCTCTCAAGTTCAAGTTATATTCTTTCCATTTTCAGCCAGAGTGCTGCCTAAATCGTTTCAGTCTTATTTGTTTCTTTTCTCATTCTAGCCACTCCGGTTAGAACGAGTGGTTTCATAGTCTATCTGATTCCGTGAGCTTTTGATTCTCATTATTCTCATCGTTTCTCTCTTCTTCTTGTGTGCTCTCGATTCCTTGCTTCTTCTTTGAGTTCTTGTTTCACCTCTTCCCTTTTTCTCTTCCGTCTCGGTCCTAAGATCTCGGGACGAGATCTCTTGTTAGTGGAGGAGTGTTGTAACGCCCCGGATTCGATGCGCCAGGTGTCTGCCAGTTATTCGCCGTCTTTGCCATGTCATGTGCTTGCGTGTTGCACTTTGCCATGTCATCTTTTTCATTTCATATCATGTCATCATGTGCATTTCATTTTGCATACGTGTTCGTCTCATGCATCCGAGCATTTTCCCCGTTGTCCGTTTTCCAATCCGGCACTCCTATGTCTCCCGGCGCCCCCTTTTACCTCTTTTCATGTGCGGGTGTTAAACGGTCTCGGAATGGACCGAGGTTTGTCAAGCGGCCTTGGTATAGCACCGATAGACCGCCTGTCAAGTTTCGGATCATTTGGAGGTCGTTTGGTACTCCAACGGTTAACAAGGGTAGCCATAAAGCCCTCTTTGAGTTGCAGCCCAACACCCTTCCAAAGTGGCCCAAAACCCACCAAACTTCCCTCCATGCTCTCGGTCGTTCGATCACGATCGTGGGCGTAAAACCGCACCTCATTTGGAGTCTCCTAGCTCCCTCTACCTATAAATTAGTCCCCCCCTTGAAATGCGCGGATCATTTCGCAGACGAAACCCTAATTTTTCCTCCGCACAGACCGGACATGTCCGTCCGCCGGACGAATCGCCGCCGCCCTCAGCCTGTCCGCGCTGCCACGTGGCGCGTCCACCGACGCCGCCGCCCGCCCGCCGGCCCGAGGCTGGCCCTCGAGCCCATCCGCCGCCGGCCAAGACCGCCGGCCGGCAGGCCTGCCGCCTCCCGCCGCCTCGCCGGCGGAGCCTCGGCCCGCCGCCGACCTCGCCGCTCCGCCCGGCTCCCTCGCACGCGGGCGCCGCGCCGCCGCACGCCGCTGCTGTCAGGCCCCCGGAGGCCGGGCCGTCATGCGATCGCCTCCTCCTCCTCCCGTCGCCCCCGGCCGACCCCGCCGCCGTCGCCTCACCGGAGGAGCTCGCCGGAGCTCTCTCCGACCGGATCCACTCGGGGTGGACGAGATCCACCCAACCGGCGAACCAAACGCGTCGTCCCCGCGTCCCGGATATCTCCATCCCGAGTTGACTTTCGGAGGGTATAAATTCCACTAAGTCCCCGAGTTTTCAGTAATTTTCATGCATTTTCATCATGTCATAACTCTGCATCCGTAGCTCCGTTTTGTGCGTATAATATGTCAAATTGTTCGTCTCGAAGAGTAGATCATTTCATATCACTGCATCATTTTCATTTGAGCTCATCTTGATGCCCGAAATTCTGTTGGAAGAGTGCTATGTGATGTTAGTTTCTGTTTCTTAACAGAACATGCACTTCTGTCATTTTTTCCATGATTGATGTGTGCACCCTATGAACTTGAGTCCTACATGTGTTTTGTAATATGCCATGCCATCTTTCCAGGGGTGTATGCCATGTATTTTGGTGATCTCTGTGGTGACTAGCACAAGCATGCAAACTAAGCTTCTTGATGTTGCTGATTTCAGCCATGTTCTGCTGATATTTTTATGCCATGTTAACTTGATGCTACAGAGATATCCATCCTTATTTTGAGATACTTCAGTAAGGATGTTTTGTTATACATGTCTTTCTCTATCCATCCATGCCCTTGGTTGCAATTATGGAGTGCCATAGCTTGAGTCAATCGAGCTCTACTTTTGCTATAAAATGTTTCCTCGCAGGTTGTTTACATGTTATTCAATTTTGCCAAGGTTGTTGTAGTTGATCCATGCACCCTATGATGTTGTTCTTGCCATGTATAGCTTCTATAATATGTCCTCTAGCTATTGGTTTCCTTGCCATGCCATGTATTGCTCTGTGGTGAGTGATTCAAACTCACCAACATGCCTACTTATTGTTGTTCCTGCCATGTTTAAATCTGTAATATAACTTGTCATGTTTACATGGGTGCCATCATATTTTCTAGTCCTTTTTGGCTTATGGTCAGTAAGGGACTTTTGTTATATGCAATCAGTAGATTCATGCCATGCCTTTGTTTTCCATGTTACGTTCCTGTAACATGTTGTTTCATAGCTCTAAACTTGCTAACCTGATGTTATTTCTGCTAAAGTCTGAAACTGTTATTATTTGCAATCTTGCCATGTGTTTTTGAGCATGTTCTAGTGATTTCCGGAGATAGCTCAGTGTTCATGTTTTGTAATTCTTTACCTGTACATCATTCCCATGCATTTTGTTTTCATGTTGAGATTCTGTAGCATGTTGTTTTGATGCTTGCAATATGCCTACTTGCTGTTATGGACAGATTGTTGTCATGACTTGTATAGGGTATATGTGTTGAACCGTTGCTCCGTTTTGAGTGTGATCTATATGAAACTTGCTTGATTTTGCATGTTGTCTCATATTATCATGTTGCATCCATGTTTTGAGGTGTTTGCTTGATGTTTGGGTGCATTTTGCATCAATGCCATGTTGAACTTGTTTTGCTCATATCTTTTAGGCCGTAGCTCCGAATTAAATGAACTTTATATGTAACTTGACTAGAATTTCGTGTAGATCATCGTGGTGCATCTTAACTTGCTGTTTAACAACTTGAACGTAAGGTTTATTCAGATCTGGACCAATTTCGAAATTTGCATATGAAGACTTACCGGAATTGTTATATGTTGTTTCCGGCCTCATTTAAACTTGCCTTGATGTGTTGCTCCTGTTTGCATCATCTCTTGACATGAGTAGCCTCATCTAGATTTGTCATGCTTGGTTGTGCCTCATGCCTTGTTCATGTGTGGTGTGTTTACTATGTTGTGTGGTTCTTCTTGTTAGTTCCTGTTTCGTTGCGATCGTGAGGATTCGTTCGTCTACGCTTGGTTCGGCTTCATCCGTTCATCTTCTTCATGGACTCATTCTTCTTCCTTGCGGGATTTCAGGCAAGATGACCGCTACCCTGGATCTCACTACTATCATTGTTATGCTAGTTGCTTCGTTCTATCGCTATGTTGCGCTACCTATTACCTGTTTATCAAGTCATCCCAAATTGCCATGTCAACCTCTAACTTTGTTACCCTTCCTAGCAAACCGTTGTTTGGCTATGTTACCGCTTTGCTCAGCCCCTCTTATAGCGTTGTTAGTTGCAGGTGAAGATGAAGTTTGTTCCTAGTTGGTACATGGAGATGTTGTTCCTTGTTGGAACATGTTTACTTGTTGGGGTATCACAATATATCTTATTTAATTAATGCATCTATATACTTGGTAAAGGGTGGAAGGCTTGGCCTTATGCCTGGTGTTTTGTTCCACTCTTGCTGCCCTAGTTTCCGTCATATCGGTATTATGTTCCCGGAATTTGCGTCCCTAACGCGGTCGGGTGATTTATGGGACCCCCTTGACAGTTCGCTTTGAATAAGACTTTTCCAAAGAAGGCCCAACATTGGTTTTACCATTTGCCTGACCTATTATTTTTTTTCCCTTGGGAGTCGCGCATCCCAAGGGTCATCTTTATTTTAGCCCCCCAAGGCGGTGCTTCTCTAAGTGCTGGCCTGAACTGAACTACATGGGCCACCTTGAGGCAACCCGAGGTTTGGTTTTACTCAGAGCTAGTCTCATCCGGTGTTGCCTCGAGAACGAGATATGTGCAGCTCCTATCGGGATTGTCGGCGATCGGGCGGCTTTGCTGGTCTTGTTTTATTGCTGTCGAAATGTCTTGTAGCCGGATTCCGAGACTGATCAGGTCTTCCGGGAAAAGGAATATCCTTCGTTGATCGCGAGAGCTTATCATGGGCTTGTTGGGACACCCTGCAGGTATAAACTTTCGAGAGCCGTGCCATGTTATGTGGCAGATGGGAATTTGTTGATATCCGGTTGTAGTAAAATTGAAGCAAACTCTTCTAAAATACACCAACCGTGTGCGTAACCGTGAGTGTCTCTTTTCGGGTTTGATCGAGAGGAGAACACGGTTTCTGGGTTATGTCTGACGTAAGTAGGAGTTCAGGATCACTTCTTGATCATTACTAGTTGACGACCGTTCCTTTGTTTCTCTTCTCGCTCTCATTTGCGTATGTTAGCCACCATATCATGCTTAGTCGTTGCTGCAACCTCACCACTTTATCCCTTCCTTTCCCTTTAAGCTTTGCTAGTCTTGATACCCATGGTAATGGGATTGCTGAGTCCTCGTGGCTCACAGATTACTACACCATCAGTTGCAGGTGCAGGTTTCGATGATCATGTCGTGAGAGCGATGTTTATTTGTGTTGGAGTTCTTCATCTGCTTCTTCGATCAGGGGATAGGTTCCAGGTCGGCAGCCTGGGCTAGCAGGGTGGAAGTCGTTTGAGTTTCTGTTTATGTTTCATCCATAGTCGGATGTTGATCTTGTATAAGATGTTGTTGTATTCTTGTGGCATTTGTGCCTTATGTATGTATCCCTATGTATTATGTAATGTTGATGTAATGATATCCACCTTGCAAAAGCGTTTCAATATGCGGGTCTATCCTTGGTGGGACCTTCGAGTTCCTTTTGGATAGGGTCGCATATTGGGCGTGACAGTCCCATAAATCACCCAACCGTGTAAGGAACGCGAAATCAAGGAACATAACACCGGTATGACGGAAACTAGGGCGGCAAGAGTGGAACAAAACACCAGGCATAAGGCCGAGCCTTCCACCCTTTACCAAGTATATAGATGCATTAATTATAGCAGATATATATTGTGATATCCCCAACAAGTAAACCTGTTCTAACAAGGAACAACATCTCCATGTTCCAACAAGGAACAAACTTCATCTTCACAAACAACTAGCAACGCTATAAGAGGGGCTGAGCAAAGCGGTAACATAGCCAATCAACGGTTTGCTAGGAAAGGATGGTTAGGGGCTGACATGGCAATATGGGTGGCATGATAAGCAAGTGATAGGCATCGTAGCATAGGCATAGCAAAAGAGCGAGCATCTAGCATAGCAAAGATAGAAGTAATTTCGAGGGGTATGGTCATCTTGCCTGCAAAGTTCTCAGAGTTGTCGAAAGCTTGATCCTCGTAAGCGTTCTCAACAAGTTCCTCGTTCACGAACTCGTCTCCCGGCTCTACCCAAAGCAAGAACACAAACAAAGGAACCACAATAAATCACGGTGCAATGCACAAGCAACATGATGCAAAACATGACATGATATGCGAGATGTGATATGCAATGCGTATGCGCGCTCCGAAAGGAAAATTATGAACCAGGCATCAACTTGGCAAACCAAGTATGCCGCTGGAAAGATGAGATGATTTCGGTTGAAATCGATATAAAGATCACCGGAATCGGATGCACGGTTTGCAAATGACAAGCAAAACAAGAATGGCACAAATCTGCCATTAACAGCATGATACCACTTAGCAAGCAACAAGAAATTAAGCTACTGCACCCAAACGTACCAACAAAGTATATGGCAGTGATCTACTCAAGATGCTTGACAAAATATGAACACTGAGCTACGGCTAAATCAAATCATAACAGGTCCAAACAAGCATGGCAAAAGTGCAAAATATATCAGCTTCACGGACTTGGTGAAATTACTGAACATGGCAAAATCAGCATCAGGAAGCAATGTTCAGAGCAAGAAAATAACATGCTACAGGAACTTATAATAGCAAAACAAGGCATGGCATGAATCTACTCAAAGCATAGAACAGAAGTTCCTTTCTGACGATGAGCCAAAAAGGATCAGAAAATACAATATCACCCATGTCAATATAGCAAGTTTCGTTAACAGATTCAGCAACAGGGCATGGCAAAAACAGATAACATGTAGGTATGTTTAAGAGCTCAAAGCACTCATTACAGAGCATTACATGACAAACTAAGCATACCTACATCAAGAAGACATAGCATAGAAGATATAAATGGCAAGAACAACATCATAGCATACACGGATCAACTACAACAACCTTGGCAAAATTGAATAACATGTAAACAATCTGCCAGGAAACATTTTATAGCAAAAGTAGAGCTCGATTGACTCAAGCTATGGCACTCCATAATTGCAAACAAAGGCATGGATGGATAGATCATAACCATCTGTTCAAAACATCCTTACTGAAGTATCTCAAAATATGTACGGATCTCTCGGTAGCATCAAGTTAACATGGCATAAAAATATCAGCAAAACAGGGGCTGAAATCAGCAACATCAGGAAGCCTAGTTTGCATGCTTGTGCTAGTCACCACAGAGATCACAAAAATACATGTCATACACCCCTGGAAAGATGGCATGGCATATTACAAAACACATGTAGGACTCAAATTCATAGGATGTACACATCAATCATGGCAAAATGACAAAGTGCATGTTACGTTAAGAAAGCGAAACTAACATCACATAGCCCTCTTCTAACAGCATTTCGGGCATCACGATGAGCTCAAATGAAAATGATGCAATGAGATGAAATGATCTACTCATCGAAACGAACATTTTGACATATTACACGCACGAAACGGAGCAATATGCAGAGAGTTATGGCATGAAGAAAATGCAAGAAATTAATCACGAAAATGACAGATGAATCGGGGCGGCGGCGACGGGGCGGCCGGGCGAGGCCCGTGGTGGCGGGCGGCGAGGACCGTGGCGGCGGCAGGCGGCGGCAAGCGGCGACGGGGCGGGCGCTGGCGGGCGGGGCCGGTCGGCGGCGGGCAGCGGCCGCTGGAGCGGGCGGGTGTGGGCCGAGGGGCTCGCCGGGTTTTGCGGCCGGGCGGGCGTCTTGGGCGGCGAAGGGCGCGGTGTCACGTGGCCTGGCGCTGAGAAAGCGCGGTGGCGGCGGACGTTGTCTGGCCCGCTCCGGACACGTCCGACGGCGGCGGATCTGGGATTTTGCTAGGGTTAGGGGGGAGAGGATCCTTGAATTTGGAATGGGGTGTATATATAGGCATAGAGGGAACTAGGAGAGTCCAAATGAGGTGCGGTTTTCGCACACGATCGTGATCGAACGACCGAGAGCATGGAGGTGACTTAGATGGGTTATTGGACTATTTTGAAGGGGTGTTGGGCTGCAACTTAAAAGAGGCCTTTGCGAGAGCGCGGTTAACCGTTGGAGTACCAAACGAGCTCCAAATGACCCGAAACTTGACCGGTGGTCTATCGGTGGTATACCAAGGCCACTTGACAAACCTCGGTCCATTCCGAGGAAGTTTAGTACCCGCTCACGGAAAAATGTAAAAGGGGATGCCGGGGGACATAGGAGTGCCGGATTGCAAAACGGACAACGGGGAAAATGCTCGGAATCATGAGACGAACACGTATGCAAATGCGATGCACATGATGACATGATATGAAATGCATGACATGGACAAAATGCAAAAAGAAGAAAAACCCAACCACGGAGGGAATATCATATCACAATGCCGAAAATGGCAAGAGTTGGAGTTACAAATATGGAAAGTTACATCCGGGGTGTTACAACACTCCACCACTACAAGAGGATCTCGTCCCGAGATCTAGGACTGAAAGAACTCCGGATATTCGGAACAGAGGTGATCCTCGCGCTCCCAGGTGGCTTCTCGGTCGGAATGGTGTGACCACTTAACTTTCAGGAATTTGATTGACTTGTTGCGAGTCTTGCGCTCGGTTTCTTCAAGAATAGCAACGGGTGCTCATGATAAGAGAGATCTTTGAAGGTCAATTTCTTGAAGTTGATAGTGCGTTCAGAGTCTTGAAGCACTTGCGGTTGTGATACGTGAAACACATCGTGCACGTTCGCGAAGTTGGACGGAAGCTCGTTGATAGGCGAGATCGCCTCTTTTACCAATGATCTTGAAAGGACCCACGAATCTAGGGGCAAGCTTCCTTTGATACCGGGCGACGAGTGCCTTTCATTGAGAGACGCGGAGGTAGACATGGTCTCCGATTTCAAAAGCCACATCACGGTGCTTGTCATCATAATAGCTCTTTCCGCGCGATTATGCGGCTTTGAGATTCTCGCGAATGACTTTGCACATTTCTTCGCTTCGTGATCAAGTCGTTGCCAAGAAGTTGGCGTTCACCTGTCTCGGACCAATTGAGAGGAGTACGGCACTTTCGCCATAGAGAATATCGAATGGGGCCTTGCCGAACTCGCTTGGAAGCTGTTGTTGTAGGAGAACTCGGCATATGGAAGACAATCTTCCCATTTCATACGAAGGAAATGACACAAGCCCGAGCATATCTTCAAGGATTTGATTGACTCGCCGACTTGGCCACTTGTTTGAGGATGGAAAGCTGTCTTTGAAACGAATGTTGGTGCCCATGGCCTTCAAAAGAATCCCAAAACTTGGAGGTAAAGATGCTGCCACGGTCTAAAGAGATCACTTGTGGAATGCCGTGCAAGGAGACAATCTCGAGGTGTATAGCTCGCCAACCGAGCTGCTGTGATGGATTCTTTGATAGGAAGAAAATGAGCCACTTTAGTAAGCTTGTCAATGACAACGAAGATAGCATCATTTCCACGCTTGGACTTAGGAAAACCAGTCACGAAGTCCATTTCGATATGATCAAACTTCCATTCCGGGATAGCAAGAGGTTGGAGGAGACCAGCTGGTCGTTGGTGTTCGCTTTCACTCTTCTCGCAGACATCACACTCATTCACGAATTGAGCAATTTCTCGCTTCATTCGAGTCCACCAATATGACTGCTTGAGGTCATGGTACATCTTCGTACTTCCGGGATGAATGGATAGAAGGGAATTGTGTGCCTCGCTCATAATGACTTTACGTAGATCACACTTAGGAACCACAATCCGTCCTCAAGAAAAGAGTATCTTTGTCATCAATGTGGAAGCACTTGTACTTGAATGCCCTTGTCGATACCACGCTTCACCTTTTTCACCATGGTATCCAGGAGTTGAGCCTCACGAATTTGATCTTCCAAAGTAGGAGAGACTATGAGGTTGGCAAGAAATCCTTGAGGAATAACTTGAAGATTCAGCTTGGAAAGCTTCACAGAGATCCGTTGGAAGGGCTTGAGGATTAAACATTGCGAGAAGCCTTCCTGCTCAAAGCATCTGCAATCACATTGACTTTGCCCGAGTATATTCAATACTTAGGTTGTACTCTTGAATCATTTCGACCCATCGAGTCTGCCTGAGGTTGAGGTTGGGCTGAGTGAAGATATACTTGAGGCTCTTGTGATCGGTGAAAATGTCCACTTTCCTTCCCAACAAGAGATGTCTCCATGTTATCAATGCATGGACAATCGCCGCCAACTCAAGATCGTGATGGGGTAGTTCTTTTCGTTGGGCTTCAGTGACGAGAGGTATAGTCCACAACTCTCTTCTCTTGCATTAACACAGACCGAGACCTTGAAGAGAAGCATCACGAAAACTTGAATGGCTTGGATTCATCAGAGGAGTCAAGACAGAGCTGTGACGAGTTTCTCTTTGAGGGTATTGAAAGCAACGCCACACTCGGGAGACCGGACATACTTCACATGCTTCTGGAGGAGGTTGGAAAGAGGCTTTGCAATCTTGGAGAAATTCTCAACGAATCTTCGGCAATAGCTTGCAAGACCAAGAAAACTGTGAAGCTGCTTGACATTCTGAGGAGGTTCCCAATTCACAACTGCGGACACCTTCTCAGGATTAACAGCGATGCCCTTGGCGGAGATGATATGACCAAGATAAAGCACTTCATCAAGCCAAAATTCACATTTGGAAAACTTCGATAGAATTGATACTCTCGAGCTTGTCGAGCACCAATCGCAAATGTTTGGCATGATCCTTCTTATTCTTGGAGAAGACCAAAATATCATCAAGATAGACCAAGACGAATTCATTGGTGTAGGGTTGAAGATGAAGTTCATCATTCGAGAGAATGTTGGAGGAGCATTGACAAGGCCGAAAGACATGACAAGATATTCATAAGAACCAAAGCTTGTTCGAATGCTGTCTTGGGAATATCTTGTTCACGAATGCGAATCTGATGATAACCCATACGAAGGTCAAGCTTGGAGAACACTTTAGCACCTTTGAGTTGCTCGAAAAGCTCATTGATGTTCGGAAGTGGATACTTGTTCTTGATCGTCTTCTTATTCAATGGACGGTAATCGACGCAAAGTCGGTCCGTGCCATCCTTCTTCCGGACAAAAGAACACCACAACCCCAAGGAGATGAACTCGGTCCGATCAAACCGGACGCTCTTGTTCATCGAGCTGCTTCTTCAATTCCTTCAACTCATCAGGTCCAAGCTTGTATGGACGCTTGCAAGCGGGTTCGTGCGGGCTCAAGATCGATAACGAATTCAAGCGGCCGGTGAGGAGGCATTCTGGAAGCTCTTCCGAAAGACATCTTGGTACTCACAAACGATCGAATCGAGAGATAGCATCCAATTCGCCCTTCTCATTGAGAGAAAACAACCAATGGTTTCATCACGAGCGGCATAGATGATCACATCATTAGAAGAGTGTGTCAATTGAATTTCCCGCAGCACAATCAAGCTGAGCTTTGTGCCGATAAAGCCATCCATCCCGAGAATAAGATCAATATCCGAGTCACCAAGGACAAATGGTTTAGCCGAAATCTATAGTCGCCCATCTTGATAGAAACATCCGGAATCCTTGTGGTAGCCCTCATAGAAGAGGCTGGAGAAACAACTCCCAAGGGTTTTTCCAACATTTCCGAAATGAAATCATGCTTTGCAACAAATGATCTAGACATGAAACAATGCGATGCACCGGTATCAAATAAAACTTTAGCAGGAATATCATTAACTGGAAGATTACCGATAATCACATCAGAAGAATCCTCTGCTTGCGCTGCATTCATCATGTTCACCTTTGCAGACTTGGGATTATGCTTGACCGCTGCATTGCTTGAAGATTTCACAGGAGGAGGAGGCGGAAGGCGCCTTTGGTTGAAGCACTTGTTCGCATAGTGACCTTTCTGTTGACATTTGTTGCAAGTCACCTCTAAGAACGGACGGTGATAAGGAGCATTTGACCTTGGAGCTTGAGAATTAGACTTGTTACGATAGCTTTGGGTTGGGTGGGTGGGAAGATCCACGCCACCTGAGTTCTTCTCACGATAAGGCTGACGGAACGGAGGAGGAGGAAGGTAGAACTTCGCTGCTTAGCTGCCACTTGAGAGGAAGAAGAAGACTGAACTGCATCCCCGATTCTCTTCTTAGAAGCCTCACATTTAAGCTGGGCAGCTTCTTGCTTCATGCCATGTTGTAGAATTCATCATACTTTTCTCGCTCAAAAGCACAAGAGCTAATTGCAGATCTTCTCTCGAGACCACCTCTGAATTGATAGATCATACTCTTTTCATCGTGGACGCCTTGCTTAGCAAAGCGAGCGAAGTTTCGAACTGGATATTGTATTGATACACGACATGTTGCCTTGCTTGAGATTGCGGAACTCCTCACGCTTGCTCTCAACAACACTTTTCGAATGTGGTGAGCTCAAGTCTCGGCGGAACTCATCCTGTAATGACACGACCTCCTCTCGAATCTTTGTATTCTGGTACCACTCAAAGCAGCTTGGTCCTTGAGTTGAAACGAAGCAAACTTGACAAAGTCCTCGTGTCCGACATTGCTACATTCAAAATGTTTGCAGATGTCCACAAGCCAATCGTCGGCCTCGTGGCCTCGACTACGTAAACCGAAAGACTTCGCTGATTAGCGAGGAACCGATCGAGGGTAGCAAAGTGCGGCTGATTGTTGCCTTGACCTTGATTTCCTTGATTGCCTTGCCCTTGGGTACGCTCTTGCAAGAGTTGCAAAATCATCTGAGCATTGGCATTGGTGGCTACCATGATAGTTGCCATGCCTCCGGAGGCGGAGGTGGAGGTGGAGGTTCGATCGACTCTTCTTCATTGCGTTCCGGATTCAGACGCGTTGGCGGAGCCATCCTGAAGAGGGTGACATCCGTTAGCACTTTGATAGAGAGATAGATAAGTAGAATCAACGGATAGAAATTGCAACATATAGTCTTCACAATAAACATTCGAACAAGGATGAACGAATGAATTCCAAAAGCTAATCATCACACGTCCATTAAGGTGAGAAGCCACTTGATTAAAGGTTGATGAAAAAATAACAAGGTACGACTGGAACAAATAAGTGGTAAGGATTACCCAATCACGAACCAAATATCTGCGGGAAGACATGCTAAGAGCTACTTGAATCCCACCTATAAACTCCCGAAACTTTCTGGTTATGCAATCTGGTGTTGGGGATACAGGGGACACAAAATATATCACCCAAACTAACAATACCTAGATCCAGCTATATCCATCCGTCAACACATAACCAAGAAACCTTCGAAATCGTGTACCTCGACCTTGAAAAGCATCATTATCTGAGTCGTGGCAATACTCCCGAGCTCGCCCGAAGATTGGGTTATCGGGTTATCTCACCAACAACTGTATAAAAGAGATTTCGATGTCGGCAAAACTCGGTATTCGAGAACTGCAACGATAAAATTGTGACGACAACACCTCGGAGCTCAACTCCCCGGACACCGCCACAACCCCTAAATGTCGGGAGGCACCAAGAACAATGTTCTCGTCACAAAACCATCGGAACGATTCCAAGATACCAGCGTGATCCTAAAAAAAATTAGTGAAATTTTAGGAGAGGAGAGTCAAAACTTCTATGTCGGAGACCTCACCAGAGCGACGAAGGACCGGGAGTAAAAAGAATCCTACTCTCCGATATATATAATCCTAAGACTCAAAACATTTTGTTCTAGACTCAACAACGCCATGACAAACAATCAGCGGGGGCTCCTAAGTCGGGAAGGCTCGATTACCAACTTGTAACCCTCGATGCGGCTATATCTCCCACGTGTCGAAGCACGACTTAGAGGCATAACCGCATTGAAAGCAATGTCGCAAGTGAGGTAATCTTCACACAACCCATGTAATACATAAGGAAAGAGATACATAGTTGGCTTACAATCGCCACTTCACACAATACATAAATAAACATCCATCATTCAGATTACACTCAAGGTCCGACTACGGAACCAAAATAAAAGAAGATACCCCAAATGCTACACAGATCCCCGATCGTCCCAACTGGCTCCACTATCGATCATCGGAAAAGACACATAGTAACGACCACGTTCCTCGTCGAACTCCCACTTGAGCTCGTTTGCGCCACCTGCACCGCATCGTCGGCACTGAAACTGTTTTGGTAGAATCTGCGAGTCACGGGACTCAGCAATCTCACACCCGCGAGATCAAGACTATTTAAGCTTATAGGAAGGACAGAGTTGTGAGGTGGAGCTGCAGCAAGTTTACTAGCATATATGGTGGCTACATTCGCAAAAGAGAGCGAGAAGAGGATCAAGGCACGGTCGTGAAGCTAGTAGCGATCAAGAAGTGATCCTGAACTACTTACGTCAAACATTACTCCAACACCGTGTTCACTTCCCGGACTCCGCCGAGAAGAGACCATCACGGTTACACACGCGGTTGATGTGTATTTTAATTAAGATCAACTTCGGGTTTTCTACAACCGGACATTAACAAATTCCCATCGGCTCATAACAGCGGGCACGGCTTTGAAAGATAATACCTGCAGGGTGTCCCAACTTAGCCCATTATAAGCTCTCACGGTCAACGAAGGATATTCCTTCTACCGAAGACCCGATCAATCTCGAATCCCGGACTACAAGACATTTCGACAGCAATAAAACTAGACCAGCAAGACCACCCGACTGTGCCGACAAATCCCGATAGGAGCTGCACATATCTTGTTCTCAGGGCACACCGGATAAGCTAAGCGTACAGGTACCGACGTAATCCAAGTGGCCGGCACGCGGGGGGCGGCGAAGTGGGCGCGGTGTCCACGTGGCGCGCGCTGAGAGGCGCGGGCGGTGGCGGACGTTGTCCGGCCCGCTCCGGACACGTCCGGCGGCGGCGGATCTGGGATTTTGCTAGGGTTAGGGGGGAGAGGATCCGCGAATTTGGAATGGGGGTGTATATATAGGCATAGAGGGAGCTAGGAGAGTCCAAATGAGGTGCGGTTTTCGCCCACACGATCGTGATCGAACGACCGAGAGCATGGAGGTGACTTAGATGGGTTATTGGACTATTTTGAAGGGGTGTTGGGCTGCAACTTAAAAGAGGCCTTTGCGAGAGCGCGGTTAACCGTTGGAGTACCAAACGAGCTCCAAATGACCCGAAACTTGACCGGTGGTCTACCGGTGGTATACCAAGGCCACTTGACAAACCTCGGTCCATTCCGAGGAAGTTTAGTACCCGCTCACGGAAAAATGTAAAAGGGGACGCCGGGGGACATAGGAGTGCCGGATTGCAAAACGGACAACGGGGAAAATGCTCGGAATCATGAGACGAACACGTATGCAAATGTGATGCACATGATGACATGATATGAAATACATGACATGGACAAAATGCAAAAAGAAGAAAAACCCAACCACGGAGGGAATATCATATCACAATGCCGAAAGTGGCAAGAGTTGGAGTTACAAATATGGAAAGTTACATCCGGGGTGTTACAGTCCTAGATGAGAACACGGACATGACAAGGAGTCTCGAAATGGTCGAGAGGTAAAGATTTATATATTACAAGGTTATATACGGACACCGGAATGGTTCCAAAGAAGATCAGGGATTTTTTGGAGTACCGGGAGGTTACCAGAACCCCGGGGAAAGTTAATGGGCCTATTGGGCCATAGTGGAGAGGAGAGGATGCAGGCCGCGGGAGGAGGCGCGTGCTCCCCCTTGCCCAATCCGAATTGGACAAGGGGAGGGGGCGGTCCCCTCTTTCCTTCTCCCTCTCCCCCTTCCCCTTTCCCTCTCCGTTGGAAGGAAGGAGGGGGGGCCGAAACCTACTTGGACTAGGAGTCCAAGTAGGACTCCCCCCTTGGCACGCCCCACCTAGGCCGCCGGCCTCCTCCTCCCCCCCTTTATATACGGGGGCGGGGGCACCCAAAGGTACACCAAGATTTGTCTTAGCCGTGTGCAGTGCCCCCCTCCACAGTTTACTCCTCTGGTCATAGCGTCGCAGTGCTTAGGCGAAACCCTGCGTAGATCACATCACCAACACCGTCGCCATGCCGTCGTGCTGACAGAACTCTCCCTCGACCCTCTACTGGATCAAGAGCTCGAGGGACATCATCGAGCTGAACGTGTGCTGACCATGGAGGTGCCGTACATTCGGTACTTGGATCGGTTGGATCGTGAAGACGTTCAACTAGATCAACCGCGTTAACATAACGCTTCCGCTTTCGTTCTACGAGGGTACATGGACACACTCTCTCCGTCTCGTTGTTGTGCATCTCCTAGATAGATCTTGCATGATCGTAGGATTTTTTTGAATTACTACATTCCCCAACAGTGGCATCAAAGCCAGGTCTATGCGTAGTTGATATGCATGAGTAGAACACAATGAGTTGTGGGCGATAATAGTCATAGTGCTTACCACCAATGTTGTACTTTGATTCAGCTGTATTGTTGGATGAAGCAGCCCAGACCGACATTACATGACCGCGTTCATGAGGCTGGTTCTAGCGATGTGATTCGCACATAGGTGGCTGGCGGTTGTTTGTTTCTCCAACTCTAGTTGAATCAAGTTTGACTACGGCCGGTCCTTGTTGAAGGTTAAAACAGCACACTTGATGAAAAATCATTGTGGTTTTGATGCGTAGGTAAGAACGGTTCTTGCTAGAAGCCCGTAACAGACACGTAAAACTTGCAACAACAAAGTAGAGGACGTCTAACTTGTTTTTGCAGGGCACGTTGTCATGTCATATGGTCAAGACGTGATGAGATATAAATTGTTGTATGAGATGATCATGTTTTGTAGAAGTTATCGCCCACTGGCAGGAGCCATATGCTTGTCGCTTTATTGTATCAAAAGAAATCGCCATGTAATTGATTTACTTTATTACTAAGCGGTAGCGATAGTCGTAGAAGCAATAGTTGGCGAGACGACAACGACGCTATGATGGAGATCAAGGCGTCAAGCCGGTGACGATGGAGATCATGACGGTGCTTTGGAGATGGAGATCAAAGGCACAAGATGATGATGAAGGAAATATGCCCTAGAGGCAATAATAAAGTTGTTATTTATATTTCCTTATATCATGGTAAATGTTTGTTATTCATGCTAGAATTGTATTAACCGTAAACTTAGTACATGTGTGAATACATAGACAAATAGAGTGTCCCTAGTATGCCTCTACTTGACTAGCTCGTTAATCAAAGATGGTTAAGTTTCCTAGCCATAGACATGTGTTGTCATTTGATGAACGGGATCACATCATTAGAGAATGATGTGATGGACAAGACCCATCCGTTAGCTTAGCACTATGATCGTTTAGTTTGTTGATATTTCTTTCATCATGACGTATACATGTTGATTATGCAACTCCCGAATACCGGAGGAACACTTAGTGTTCAATCTAACATCACACCATAACTAGGTGATTATAAAGATGCTCTACAGGTGTCTCCGATAGTGTTTGTTGAGTTGGCATAGATCGAGATTAGGATTTGTCACTCTGATTGTCAGAGAGGTATCTCTCGGCCCTCTCGATAATGCTCAGCACTATAAGCCTTGCAAGCAATGTGACTAATGAGTTAGTTTCGGGATGATGCATTACAGAATGAGTAAAGAGACTTGCCGGTAACGAGATTGAACTAGGTATGATGATACCGACGATCGAATCTCGGGCAAGTAACATACCGATGACAAAGGGAACAACGTATGTTGTTATGCGGTTTGACCGATAAAGATCTTCGTAGAATATGTAGGAGCCAATATGAGCATCCAGGTTCCACTATTGGTTATTGACCAGAGATGTGTCTCGATCATGTCTACATAGTTCTCGAACCCGTAGGGTCCACACGCTTAACGTTCGATGATGATTTGTATTATGAGTTTATGTGATTTGATGACTGAAGGTTGTTCGAAGTTCCGGATGAGAGCACGGAGATCACGAGGAGTCTCGTAATGGTCGAGATGTAAAGATTGATATATTGGAAGGCTATATTCGGACATCGGAAAGGTTCCGAGTGATTCGGGTATTTTTCGGAGTACCAGAGAGTTACGGGAATTCGCCGGGGGAAGTAGTGGGCCTTAATGGGCCATAGGGGAAAGGAGAGAAGGGCCTCAAGTGGTGGCCGCGCACCCCCCCTATGGGCTGCTCCAAATTGAACTAGGAGGGGCCGGCGCCCCCCTCCTTCCTTCTCCCCTCCTCCTCCTTCCCTCCTTCTCCTACTAGGAATAGGAAAGAGGAGGGGAATCCTACTTGGACTGGGGAGTCCTATTAGGATTCCCCACACCTGGCGCGCCCTCCACCTATTCCCTCCCCTCCTTTATATATGTGGCCAGGGGGCACCCCATAGACACACAAGTTGATTGTTTAACCATGTGCGGTGCCCCCCTCCACAGATTTCCAACTCGGTCATATTGTCGTAGTGCTTAGGTGAAGCCCTACGTCGGTAACTTCATCATCACCATCACCACGCCGTCGTGCTGACGAAACTCTCCCTTGGACTCAGCTGGATCTAAAGTTCGAGGGACGTCACCGAGCTGAACGTGTGCAGATTGCGGAGGTGTGTCATGCGTTCGGTACTTGATCGGTTGGATCGTGAAGATGTTCGACTACATCAACCGCGTTACTTAACGCTTCCCCTTTCGGTCTACGAGGGTACCTGGACACACTCTCCCCGCTCGTTGCTAGACTTCTCCTAGATAGATCTTGCGTGCTCGTAGGCAATTTTTTTGAAATACTACGTTCCCCAATAGTGGCATCCGAGCCAGGTCTATGTGTAGATGTTATATGCACGAGTAGAACACAAAGAGTTGTGGGTGATAATAGTCATACTGCTTACCAACATGTCATACTTTGATTCGGTGGTATTGTTAGATGAAGCGGCTCAGACCGACGTTACACGTACTGTCGTGGAATTGTCACGTCAGATGTCCAAGTGTGAGGACTTAGTCGTGAGGCCAACGCATCTATGTGGTAGCTTGAGAGGGGTTGAGCGGAATCGAGAAGCACAACACATAAGACAAGGGTTTAGACAGCTTCGGGCCCCGGGAAACATCATCCGGTAACAACCCTACATGTTGTTTGTGGCTAGGTCTCATTATCATCACGAGGGAGTCGCCGTAAACAGGCTCTTTGTGTCTAGCCCTAGAGATTGTTTCTTCTTGCTTGTCCCTCTTTGGGGAGCCCTGCCCCTCCTTATATAAGTTGAAGGGGCGGGTTACATGTGGAGTCCTATTAGGATTAGGACTAGCCTATCTTCTAATAGAAAACTGGATACAAGTCCTGGTCTTAATTCCTTGTAAGGTAAATATTCGTCATGCCTTTCCTCTTAAACCGGCCCACCATAGTATGAACCGGCCTTCATGAACCGCCTGTTGGGCCACCAGGTCTTGTCGCTCCTCGCAACCGCCTGCCGGATTACCAATGAGTCATGAACCGCCAGGTCCAAACGCGTCGCCGGTGAATCGGCAAGTGTCAGCGGGGTCTCAAGTAAACCACCAAGTCCGGCCGGGTTATACTTCCGGCCGGTTTACGCCGTGGGGTATATCCCCGACATTAGCCCCCAGTTTAATTTGGATTTATCCATGTTAAACTGATCCTGTAAAATAAACACAAGAACAAACTTGACAGACTATGCTCCGGGTTAAGAATTCTTGTAAACCGGCACCTGATCATCCTTAATTCCTTGTCATTTCCTTCTTCTAGAAAATTCAGGTCAATAAGCCAGCTTCATACTCATTTTGCTGACATTGGTTTCTCACAGAGAAATATTGTGAAGAATAATCCACTTGAGTCGGCTTCCAAAGCGCCGGCTTAAGAAATATTGGTCTTGAAATACTCATCTGATATTCAGCCGGTTTGAAGATGTAAAACTTGCCGGTTTAATATTACCAAAATTGCCGGGTTATAAAAACTGATAATTTCGGGTCATGATTATTTACAATGCCGGTTCATGATTGTTGCCAACGCCGGTTCATGATTATTGATGACGCCGGGTTATGATTGTTGCAGACACCGGGTCATAATGATTGGTGATGCCGGGTCAATCTGGTTTGCTCAAAACTGAAAATCGGAAGATATTTCTCCCTTATATCCATATTACCTGTAGCCCCCAAGTCTTGAACAGAACAAAGTGATGATTTGAGACTTGTTTCCATATAATTATTGCCACTTTGAAGAAATCCATGTTGTTCATCTCTAATAAAAAACTGAATACTCCATATATGTAGCCCCCAAGTGCCGGGTTGGCATGCTTGCAGCAATCTAGGACTTGTAATTGCTTATAAAAAGTTCAATCAATGTAGCCCCAAGGGCCGGCTCAGTAAGAATATTGAGCTGGGACTTGATATATACTTCAATGAAAATAACATCATATGATGTAACCCCCATCATGGGACTTGAATCCACGTCCACAACGTTAAGAGCCTTGTGCTTTACCAACTGAGCAGTGGACCCTTCGATATAATTAATAAAAAGCTTTGTATCTTGAATTGTTGACAGGAGCAATTGGTATCCCCCAAGGGTCGGCTCACTATAATGTGATGAGTCGGGTCTTCAATAAGATGAGCAAAAAAATGACTTTGCATTAGCCCCCAAGTGTCATGGTGCATGCTTGCAGCGACATGAGACTTGCATATTTGATATAATCTCAACTTTGAATAATGTAGCCCCCAAGTGCCGGGTTGTAAGCCTGCAGCGACTCGGGGCTATTCCTTCAATTGTAGAATAAATCATATCCATTGATAATATGATAGCCATTGCGCTAAAGCGACTTCGAAAACCTTGATCATAATATTGGTTATTGATAACCATAATAAAATCCAGTCATGGTGGCTATTTGAAGATTGGAATAATATAATCCAATGATTTATGAGTGCATGATTCCAATGGCGCAATCCAAATATATACTGGTGACTTATAGTCCAAAGCCAGGACGGGTTAATAAACGCCGGTGATTTATAATTATGCTTTATTCAACCTGTTTCTGTGACATTAAATCACATCGTTGGTTTACCAACTTTTTGTAGTAAGGGTGATAACCCAAATCTTGAGTACTGATAACTCCCACCATGCTGTGCTGGTATATAAAAAGCCATGCCGGGTTACGATAAACACCGGATGATCATCCTGGCAACTTATAGTCAATGCCAGACCGGATTAAGAGATGATGGTTCATAATTGATTATGTGCTTAACATCTGATAACTGTAAGCCACGCCGGGTTAAGAAATACTGGGTTGATGTGAAGACATATAGTCTGGCCGAGTCAAGAGACACTGGTTTACCTTAAAACTTTATCAACAGAGATAAAACTTGCAAAAACAAAATCAAATAAAACTTGTAGTCGAGGCTTTTCGAGGGCTGCCAGGCCCAAATGCGAGGCTTTTCGTGGGCTCCCAGGCCGCTGAGTTAAACCATTTGACAAAGCCTTTTAAGATGGGCCTCCAACTAACCAATCGTCATTTTAACTTTGACAAGTTCAGGGTCTCTATGAGAGTAACTTGTCAAACGCTCAATGGTCATGCCAGGATTACCTGGATAGGAGTGGCTTACTTGATGAAGGCAGGTTAACCCGGGGTTTTAGGTGAATACACCAGGCTTCCAAGTCGTGGGTCGATACCCAATTACAAGGGTCCTTTCAAACTCTTTGTTACTTTACACAAAGAGCCCCCAAGTAACTTTGTGAGCTGTGCTCAATGGGTGCCTATGTTTGAGTTGTGCTTTTAGCAACAATACTCTCTTTTGTCCCTTGGGTGTGAAGCTCCCAAGCTGTATTGTGGCATGATAGTCGGTTTAATGGACAAAACAGGACGTCGCTTTGTAAGCAGAAGCCCCCAAAAGATAAATAATATGATAAGCCAATAAGGCAGGATACCCATGTTTGAACCGCGTATCATGGCAGCAGGTCCTCTTCGGCAACCTTTAACTTTTTGCAAGAGATAAATTCTTCTTGAACCGGGATTTTGAACCGGATATTGAGAGCTTCAAAACTTTGTGGTAGACATCTTTCCCTTGAACCGGATTTTAAACCGGGATCTTCATTTTCAGCCGGAAATTTTCTGACAAACTCGAACTTGCGAGAAGTTAATTCCTTTTTGAACCGGACATTTTTAAACCGGATTTGAGAGCTTCATAGCTTTGTGGGAGAACAGATTTCCCTTGAACTGGATTGTAAACCGGATATTTGAGAGCTTAAGTGAGACTGACTTCCTTTGAGCCGGATTTTAAACCGGAATCCTTTCTGATGACCCGGAAGTTCTTCCTTAAGCCGGGATTTTGTAACTGTCATATCCTTTCTAAGACGGAAATTTTCTGACGGCCTTTAAACTTTCATAAATATAACACTAGCCTTCGGGGCCGGGTTATTTTTTACCTCCATCGTCCTGGGGTTTTTAAATTTGCTGAAACTGGCAAGATTTGCTGAGTCATGTCATCGTAGCCCCCGAGTCTCAAAGGTGACTCGAGGAGTTGGCTTGAGACTCTCCATATTTGACCGTGATATAAACCGCCATAACTTGTATATCATTGGTGTTGATAGCACGATGTGAATCCACGGAAAGGTTGAGGTGACTGCGGGGGTTATAAATGATCCCGTATGAGCCGTGTCAGCAACTCGGCCAATGGTTCCTTCCATCTGGCGATTTGAAGTTAACCAAAACTGTAGTGGCGGCGACTTGTGCGCCTGCCCATTGAGCCATCCAGTGCAAACGGCGGTTGATAATAATTTGCCTCCAATTTGAAAGAAAACCGGGATACCCAAGCTGTGACTTGCTCATACTCAATAAACACCTCATGTAGACAGGTGTGGCCCGGTGTGTTGATATAGACCAGGCCGCGAGAGGCGGACGGAAAAGATGACCTCCGCATCAAAGGTGGCTCAAATAGATGAACCGTGCGGTGTTGTAAACCGGCGCGGACGGGCGAGTTAACCACGTCATTTTGATGTAGCGAACAATTGTCCTGCATCAACAATGTTGCAGACCAAGACAAAGATAAACTGCTCTATAATATGTACCAATAAAATATATCTTAGATGGACATCACCTAATGTGCCAGGGCGAAAAATTATCTGCCGTGGTGTTAATGATCACCACAGTGAAGCTAAAATCAATCACGGGCAGGTCGACCGTGGGAGCCGACAGATGAGTCGACCACGATACTATAAACCGGTGCGGACGGGAGAGTCGGCCACGGGGTCGGACGGGTAAATCACGCATAGTGTTGTAGACCGTCACGGACGAGCGAGTTGTCTTCCACGTTGTAAGCTGGCGCGGATATGTGAACCGGCCGCAAGGGCGGACGAGCGAGTCGTCCGTGGCGTTGTAAGGTGGTGTGGACGGATGAGTCAGCTGGCACGTTTGATGTAAACCGAACCGCGACACGTGTGCCCGTGGAGCCACGCGGCACAGCCGAACGTGCATCCGCGGTATAACACCACTTTTGTAATGAGTAATTTACCTGTATATAACAACACTATAGGGCAGAGTGGTTGTTTTCACAAAAAATTAATAAGTATTTACTGATAAAAAGTAAACTGGATGGATATCTCCTGATTTGTTCGGATAACGGCTGACCCGTTCAACACAGCAAAGGTGTCTCAACGCAGTTTTGGCGTCTTAAGATGGCCCGCGACTAGTGAAACGGCAGGTTCGCGTTGGAACGGCCATTGGCCGCAGTAGTGGCGGTGCATCGACAGAGGCCGTGTCCCCGTTCGTTTCTGGGTCACGGTCAGTTTGGTTGACTCCCGTCCGAATCCTTGTTGTGGTCTCCTTCCCTTCTCAGATTGATGATAATTTGGTAGCATTGTAGATGTATTGTCCACGTTCATCAGCTTGGGCAATAGTGAACCGGTCTTGTCCTTCACGTGAGGCAATAATTGGCTTGGGAACTCGTGCCTTTGTAGGTTTGCCTCTCCTTGGAGCAAAATAGGTATTTAAAAAGTGCACAACTCGGTCTTTACGCCAGGGAGTAGTACTCCATCTAGTCTGATTGGATAATTGTGCTTTCAACTAGAAAAATCCCAACACAAAACGTCTTGGTTTTGTCTGCCGTTGCTGCAGTGAATTTCCTCTGGACTTGTGCGTATACACAGCCATACATAGTTGAATGAGCCTAGCAGATGACCACGCGTGCGTGTTTATACAAACCCCAAGAGGTGATAAATAATGTATGCCACAAAGCGGCACCACGGTGGAGGCTGACTTTCTTCGGCGGCTTATGGTGACGCACGGATGCAACCCTAATTATTCTTGAACCCTAAATCTCATAGATCTTGCATCTAGGCAAGTGATCTGCAAAGTTGATGTAAATCCCTCCAAACTGGTTCATCCGAAGGATTACAAGCTTCTCGATCCCTGGGAGAGATCCCTCCAAGAACTCAAACCATCGTGCGCTTGCCCCACGGTGGGCGCCAACTGTCGTGGAATTGTCACGTCAGATGTCCTAGTGTGAGGACTTAGTTGTGAGGCCAACGCATCTATGTGGTAGCTTGAGAGGGGTTGAGCGGAATCGAGAAACACAACACATAAGACAAGGGTTTAGACAGCTTCGGGCCCCGGGAAACATCATCTGGTAACAACCCTACATGATGTTTGTGGCTAGGTCTCATTATCATCACGAGGGAGTCGCCGTAAACCGGCTCTTTGTGTCTAGCCCTAGAGATTGTTTCTTCTTGCTTGTCCCTCTTTGGGGAGCCCTGCCCCTCCTTATATAAGTTGAAGGGGAGGGTTACATGTGGAGTCCTATTAGGATTAGGACTAGCCTATCTTCTAATACAAAACTAGATACAAGTCCTGGTCTTAATTCCTTGTAAGGTAAATATTCGTCATGCCTTTCCTCTTAAATCGGCCCACCATAGTACGAACCGGCCTTCATGAACCGCCCGTTGGGCCACCGGGTCTTGTCGCTCCTCGCACCCGCCTGCCGGATTACCAATGAGTCGTGAACCGCCAGGTCCAAACGGGGCGCCGGTGAATCGCCAAGTGTCAGCGGGGTCTCAAGTAAACCACCAAGTCCGGCCGGGTTATACTTCCGGCGGGTTTACGCCGTGGGGTATATCCCCGACACGTACGCTTACGCGAGACTGGTTCTACCGACGTGCTTCGCACACAGGTGGCTAGTGGGTGTCTATTTCTCCAACTTTAGTTGAATCGAGTTTGACTACGCCCGGTCCTTGTTGAAGATTAAAACAGCACACTTGACGAAAAATCATTGTGGTTTTGATGCATAGGTAAGAATGGTTCTTGCTAGAGGCCCGTACAGCAACGTAAAACTTACAACAACAAAGTAGAGGACGTCTAACTTGTTTTTGCAGGGCTTGCTGTGATGTGATATGGTCAAGACGTGATGATATACAAATTGTTGTATGAGATGATCATGTTTTGTAACAGTTATCGGCAACTGGCAGGAGCCATATGGTTGTCGCTTTATTGTATGAAACTCAATCGCCATGTAATTGCTTTACTTTATCACTAAGTGGTAGCGATAGTCGTAGAAGTAATAGTTAGCAAGACGACAACGATGCTTCGATGGAGATCAAGGTGTCAAGCCGGTGACGGTGGTGATCATGACGGTGCTTTGTAGATGGAGATCAAAGGCACAAGATGATGATGGCCATATCATATCACTTATATTGATTGCATGTGATGTTTATCCTTTATGCATCTTATTTTGCTTAGTACGGCGGTAGCATTATAAGATTATCTCTCACTAAATTTCAAGGTACAAGTGTTCTCCCTGAGTTTGCGCCGTTGATACAGTTCGTCGTGCCGAGACACCACGTGATGATCGGGTGTGATAAGCTCTACGTTCACATACAATGGGTGCAAGCCAGTTTTGCACACGCAGAATACTCAGGTTACACTTGACGAGCCTAGCATATGCAGATATGGCCTCGAAACACTGAGACCAAAAGGTCAACCGTGAATCATATAGTAGATATGATCAACATAGTGATGTTCACCATTGAAAACTACTCCATCTCACGTGATGATCGGACATGGTTTAGTTGATATGGATCACGTGATCACTTAGATGATTAGAGGAATGTCCATCTAAGTTTGAGTTCTTAAGTAATATGATTAATTGAACTTTAATTTATCATGAACTTAGTCCTGGTAGTATTTGCATATCTATGTTGTAGATCAATAGCTCGCGTATAGCTCCCCTGTTTTATTTTTGATATGTTCCTAGAGAAAAATAAGTTGAAAGATGATAGTAGCAATTATGCAGACTGGGTCCGTGATCTGAGGATTATCCTCATTGCTGCACAGATCATTGATGCACCGCTAGGTGACGGACCTATTGCAGGAGCAGATGTAGACGTTATGAACGTTTGGCAAGCTCGGTATGATGACTACTTGATAGTTTAGTGCGCCATTCTTTACGGCTTAGAACCGGGACTTCAAAAACGTTTTGAACGCCACAGAGCATATAAGATGTTCCAAGAGCTGAAATTGGTATTTCAGACTCATGCCTGAGTTGAGAGGTATGAGACCTCTGACAAGTACTTTGCCTACAAGATGGAGGAGAATAGCTCAACCAGTGAGCATGTGCTCAGAATGTCTGAGTACTACAATCGCTTGAATCAAGTGGGAGTTAATCTTCAAGATAAGATAGTGATTGACAGAGTTCTCTAGTCACTATCACCAGGTTACTGGAACTTCGTGATGAACTATAATATGCAAGGGATGACAAAAACGATTCCCGGGCACTTCATGATGCTGAAATCAACGAAGTAGAAATCAAGAAAAGCACCAAATGTTGATGGTTGACAAGATCACTAGTTTCAAGTAAAAGGGCAAGGGAAAGAAAGGGAACTTCAAGAAGAATGGCAAGCAAGTTGCCACTCCCATGAAGAAGCCCAAAGCTAGACCAAGCTTGAAACCGAGTGTTTCTACTACAAAGGAAATGGTCACTGGAAGCGGAACTGCCCCAAATCTTGGCGGATAAGAAGGATGGCAAAGTGAACAAAAGTAAGTATATATATATATATATATATATATATATATATATATATATATATATATACATGTCATTGATGTGTACTTTACTAGTGTTCATAGTAGCCCCTAGGTATTTGATACTGGTTCAGTTGCTATGATTAGTAACTCAAAACAGGAGTTGCAAAATGAATAGAGACTAGTTAAGGGCAAGGTGACTACCTTCGGGATTAGTGTTGGACCTAAATAAATATTATTTGGTGTTTGCATTGAGCATGAATATGATTGGGTCATGTTTATTGCGATACGGCTATTCATGCAAGTCAAAGAATAATTGTTGTTCTGTTTTCATGAATAAAACCTTCTATGGTCATACATTCAATATAAATGGTTTATTGAATCTCGATCTTAGTGATACACATATTCATAATATTGATGCCAAAAGATGCAAAGTTGATAATGATAGTGCAAACATACTTGTGGCACTGCCGTTTACGTCATATTGGTGTAAAGCGCATGAAGAAACTCCATGCGGATGGACTTTTGGAATCACTTGATTATGAATTATTTGATGCTTGCGAACCATGCCTCATGGGCAAGATGACTAAGACTCCATTCTCTGGAACAATGGAGCGAGCCACTGACTTACTGGAAATAATTCATACCGATGTATGCGGTCCGATGAGTGTTGAGGCTCGCGGTGGGTATCATTATTTTCTGACCTTCACAGATGATTTGAGAAGATATGGGTATATCTACTTGAAACACAAGTCTGAAACATTTGAAAACTTCAAAGAATATCAGAGTGAAGTGGAAAATCATCGTACCAAGAAAATAAAGTTTCTACGATCTGATCACGGAGGCAAATATTTGAGTTACGAGTTTGGCCTTCATTTAAAACTGTGGAATAGTTTCACAACTCACGCCACCTGGAACACCATAGCATAATGGTGTGTCCGGACGTCGTAACCGTACTTTATTAGATATGGTGCGATTTATGACATCTCTTACCGATTTACCACTATCGTTTTGGGGTTATGCATTAGAGATAGCTGCATTCACGTTAAATAGGGCACCATCTAAATCCGTTGAGACGACACCATATGAACTGTGGTTTAGCAAGAAACCTAAGCTCTCGTTTCTTAAAGTTTGGGGCTGTGATGCTTATATGAAAATCAACCTGATAAGCTCGAACCCAAATCAGAGAAATGCGTCTTCATATGATACCCAAAGGAAACTGTTGGGTACACCTTGTATCACATATCCGAAGGCAAGATATTCGTTGCTAAGGATGGATCCTTTCTAGAGAAAAAGTTTCTCTCGAAAGAAGTGAGTGGGAGGAATGTAGAACTTGATGAGGTAATTGTAACTTCTCCCGAATTCGAAAGTAGTTCATCACAGAAATCAGTTCCAGTGATTCCTACACCAATTAGTGAGGAAGCTAATGATGATGATCATGAAACTTCATATCAAGTTACTACCAAACCTCGTAGGTCAATCAGAGTATGGTCCGCACCAGAGTGGTATGGTAATCCTTTCTGGAAGTCATGTTACTAGACCAAGACGAACCTACGAACTATGAGGAAGCGATGATAAGCCCAGATTCCACGAAATGGCTTGACGCCATGAAATCTGAGATAGAATCCATGTATGAGAACAAAGTGTGGACTTTGGTGGACTTGCCCGATGATCGGCAAGCCATTGAGAATAAATGGATATTCAAGAGGAAGACGGACACTGATAGTAGTGTTACTATCTACAAAGCTCGAATTGTCGAAAAAAGTTTTCGACAAGTTTAAGGTGTTGACTACGATGAGATTTTCTCACTCGTAGAAATTGCCACATTTTATGAAATCTGGCAAATGGATGTCAAAACTACATTCCTTAATGGATTTCTTAAAGAAGAGTTGTATATGATACAACAAGAAGGTTTTGTCAATCCTAAAGGTGCTAACAAAGTGTGCAAACTCCAGCGATCCATCTATGGACTGGTGCAAGCATCTCGGAGTTGGAATATACGCTTTGATGAGTTGATCAAAGCATATATAGTTTTATACAGACTTGCGGTAAAGCCTGTATTTACAAGAAAGTGAGTGGGAGCACTACAGAATTTCTAATAAGTATATGTGAATGACATATTATTGATTGGAAATAATGTAGAATTTTCTAGAAAGCATAAATCATTGTTTGAAAGGAGTTTTTCAAAGAAAGACCTCGGTAAAGCTGCTTACATATTGAGCATCAAGATCTATAGAGACAGATCAAGGCGCTTGATAAAAAATTTCAATGAGTACATACCTTGACAAGTTTTTGAAGTAGTTCAAAATGGAACAGTCAAAGAAGGAATTCTTGCCTGTGTTGCAAGGTGTGAAGTTGAGTAAAGACTCAAAACCCGACCACGGCAGAAAATATAAAGAGAATGAAAAGTCGTTCCCTATGCCTTAGTCATAGGTTCTATAAAGTATGCTATGCTATGTGCCAGACCTATTGTGTACCTCACCATGAGTTTGGCAATAGGGTACAATAGTAATCCAGGAGTGGATCACGGAACAGCGGCCAAAATTATCCTTAGTGGAATAAGGAAATGTTTCTCGGTTATGGAGATGAGAAAGAGTTCGTCGTAAAGAGTTACGTCGATGCGAAGCTTTGACACCGATCTGGATGACTCTAAGTCTCGATCTAGATACATATGGAAAGTGGGAGCGATTAGCTAGAGTAGCTGCATGCAGAGCATTGTAGACACAGATAATTTGCAAAATACATACGGCTCTGAATGTGGCAGACCCGTTGACTAAACTTCTCTTACGAGCAAAACATGATCACTCTTTGGGTGTTAATCACATAGCAATCTGAACTAGATTATTGACTCTAGTAAACCCTTTGGGTATTAGTCACATGGAGAAGTGAACTAATCACATAAAGATGTGAACTATTGGTGTGAAATCACATGACGATGTGAACTAGATTATTGACTCTAGTCAAGTGGCAGACTGAAGGAAATATGCCCTAGAGGAAATAATAAAGTTGTTGTTTATATTTCCTTATATCATGATAAATGTTTATTATTTATGCTAGAATTGTATTAACTGGAAACTTAGTACATGTGTGAATACATAGACAAACAGAGTGTCCCTAGTATGCCTCTACTTGACTAGCTCGTCGAATCAAAGATGGTTAAGTTTCCTAGCTATAGACATGAGTTGTCATTTGATTAACGGGATCACATCATTAGAGAATGATATGATTGACTTGACCCATTCCGTTAGCTTATCATTTGATCGTTTAGTATATTGCTATTGCTTTCTTCATGACTTATACATGTTCCTATGACTATGAGATTATGCAACTCCCGAATACCGGAGGAACACTTAATGTGCTATCAAACGTCACAATGTAACTGGGTGATTATAAAGATGTTCTACAGGTGTCTCCGATGGTGTTTGTTGAGTTGGCATAGATCGAGATTAGGATTTATCACTCCGATTATCAGAGAGGTATCTCTGGGCCCTCTCGGTAATGTTCATCACTATAAGACTTTTAAGCAATGTGACTAATGAGTTAGTCGCAGGATGATGCATTACGGAACGAGTAAACAGACTTGCCGGTAACGAGATTGAACTAGGTATGATGATACCGACGATCGAATCTCGGGCAAGTAACATACCGATGACAAAGGGAACAACGTATGTTGTTATGTGGTTTGACCGATAAAGATCTTCGTAGAATATGTAGGAGCCAATATGAGCATCCAGGTTCCGCTATTGGTTATTGACCGGAGATGTGTCTCGGTCATGTCTACATAGTTCTCGAACCCGTAGGGTCCGCACACTTCACGTTCGATGACCATTTGTATTATGAGTTTATGTGATTTGATGACCGAATGTTGTTCAAAGTCCTGGATGAGATCACGGATATGACGAGGAGTCTCAAAATGGTCGAGACGTAAAGATCGATATATTGGAAGGCTATATTCGGACATCGGAAAGGTTCCGAGTGATTCGGGCATTCTTCGGAGTACGGGAGAGTTACGGGAAATCGCCGGGGGAAGTAGTGGCCCTTAATGGGCCATACGGGAAAGGAGAGAAGGGCCTCAAGGGGTGGCCACGCGCTCCCCCATGGGCTGGTACGAATTGTACTAGGAGGGGGCGGCGCCCCCCTCCTTCCCTCCTTCTCCTACTAGGAATAGGAAGAGGAGGGGAATCCTACTTGGACTGGGGAGTCCTAGTAGGATTCCCCACACCTGGCGCGCCCTCCACCTCTTCCCTCCTCTCCTTTATATACGTGGCCAGGGGGCACCCCATAGACACACAAGTTGATTGTTTAACCGTGTGTGGTGTCCCCTTTCACAGATTTCCACCTCGGTCATATTGTCGTAGTGCTTAGGCGAAGCCCTGCGTCGGTAACTTCATCATCACCGTCACCACGCCGTCGTGCTGACGAAACTCTCCCTCGGCCTCAGCTGGATCTAAAGTTCGAGGGACGTCACCGAGCTGAACGTGTGCAGATCGCGAAGGTGTCGTGCGTTCGGTACTTGATCGGTTGGATCGTGAAGACGTTCGACTACATCCACCACGTTACTTAACGCTTCCGCTCTCGGTCTACGAGGGTACATGGACACACTCTCCCCACTCATTGATATGCTTCTCCTAGATAGATCTTGCGTGATCGTAGGGATTTTTTTTTTTGAAATACTACGTTCCCCAACAGATGATGGCCATATCATGTCACATATTTTGATTGCATGTGATGTTTATCCTTTATGCATCTTATTTTGCTTAGTACGGCGGTAGCATTATAAGACGATCCCTCACTAAATTTAAAGGTACAAGTGTTCTCCCTGAGTATGCACCATTGCTATAGTTCATCGTGCCGAGACACCACGTGATGATCGGGTGTGATAAGCTCTAAGTTCACATACAACTGGTTGAAGCAAGTTTTGCACGTGCAGAATACTCGGGTTAAACTCGAAGAGCCTACCATATGCAGATATGGCCTCGGAACACTGAGACCGAAAGGTCGAACGTGAATCATATAGTAGATATGATCAACATAGTGATGTTCACCATTGAAACTACTCCATCTCACGTGATGATCAGACATGGTTTAGTTGATATGGATCACGTGATCATTAGATGACTAGAGAGATGTCTATCTAAACAGGAGTTCTTAAGTAATATGACTAATTGAACCTTAATTTATCATGAACTTAGTACCTGATAGTTTTCTGCATATCTATGTTGTTGTAGATCAATCGCACGTGCTACTGTTCCCTTGAATTTTAATGCGTTCCTAGAGAAAGCTAAGTTGAAAGATGATGGTAGCAACTACACGGACTGGGTCCGTAACTTGAGGATTTTCCTGATTGCTGCATAGAAGAATTACATCCTGGAAGCACCAGTAGGTGCAAGGCGCGCTACAGGAGCAACTCCGGACATTATGAGCGTCTGGCAGAGCAAAGCTGATGACTACTTGATAGTTCAGTATGTCATGCTTTACGGCTTAGAATCGAGACTTCAAAGACGTTTTGAACTTCATGGAGCATATGAGATGTTCCAGGAGTTGAAGTTAATGTTTCAAGCAAATGCCCGAGTTGAGAGATATAAAGTCTCCAACAAGTTCTATAGCTGCAAAATGGAAGAGAATAGTTGATAGAGGCAAAGGTCTCCCGTCTTTCGATGAGATGGTGATTATCGTTTCGGAGGAGTAGACTTTGACTATCCGACTACGAACGTGTGAGGACGTTTGCGCCTTAGCAATCGCTAAACCAACTCCAGGAGGTTATTGACCACGCTGGAGCACGATCAACCTGACCATGAGTGTCTGTTTCCTGCGAGCAAACGAAGAACAAGCAAGAAACTGAGATTGCAATCTGGATATTGCGAATATAAGAAGAAAGCTTTATTAATGAAGGTGGGGTTCTGTGACGCCTTTGTCTTGTCGTTGAACACAAACGAAGTATGCGAAGTTGCAGCTATGGCGAACTTTTAATCTAAACAAAACACAAAGTCTAAATGATGCCCTAATGGCTGTATATATGGAGGAAGAGGGGGAATTTCGTGGCCCTTGGAGGAGGGGTCCAAAACCAACCCTAAATCTTGTTTCCCCACACATACGGACTCTAAAAACAGCCTATATTCAAATATTCCGAAATTACATGGGCCTGGCCCAAAAATAAGGTGACGCATCACCTAGAATAGCCTCTGGACAAAAATTATGAAGTGGCATCTTGTATATTTCGTCCAAGGCTTCATGCACTCATTATGGTGGCTTTAATGTCTTGAAATCATCACTTGAAACTTTGTTCTTGTCTCCCTTGCGCATGCCATCAACTCCATGCTTGTTCTTGCTCCGATGTTCATCCTTCTCCAAGCTAGGCCCTTCATTTGTAAGCAAAACAAATGTATCCAACTTAGGAAGCATCATATTCTCATGAACATTAGAATCATTTCCAAGAAACGAAAGTACCTGGTAATTTAATTGGCGTGCGCGAGCTCTAGTAATCGGTCCAGTATGTATAGTAGCAGGGGCTGTGGGTGTAACAATGGTATTGATGTCCTCATCATCCTCCCCTTCTTGAAATGAAGTCGTCCTCGACGGAAGCTCATCTTCCCCACCCAAATAAGGCTTCAAATCTGCAATGTTAAAAGTGGGACTAACCCCAAAATCTGCAGGCAGCTCAAGTTTATATGCATTGTCATTTATTTTCTCTAACACCTTAAAAGGGCCATCAGCACGTGGCATTAGCTTTGATTTTGCGCAAATCAGGAAATCTATCCTTACTCAAATGTAACGAAAACAAGATCTCCAGGTGCAAACACAACATGTTTCTACCCTTATCTCCCGCATGTTTATATTTAGCATTCATACGCTCAATGTTTTCCTTAGTTAACTCATGCATTTTTAAAATCAATTCAGCACGTAAATGTTCCAAATATTCTTCCAAAGATTTGCTATAAATCAATATGTCATCGAAATAGACTACCACAAATTGTCCAATGAAAGCACGTAAAACTTCATTCATTAGTCTCATGAAAGTACTAGGTGCATTAGTTAACCCAAAAGGCATGACTAACCACTCATAGAAACCAAACTAAGTTTTAAATGTTGTTTTCCATTCATCTCCCAATTTCATATGAATTTGATGGTATCCACTACGCAAATCAACTTTGGAGAATATTGTAAAGCCACTCAATTCATAAAGCATATCATCTAGCCTAGGAATAGGATGACGATAGCGAATAGTATATTATTAATGCCTCTACAATCAACACACATACGCGACGTACCATCCTTTTTAGGCACTAATATAATAGGAACAGCACAAGGACTAAGAGATTCACAGATATAACCTCTCGCCGAGTAGCTCCTGCACTTGACGATAATCTCCTTCGACTCTCCGGATTGGTACAGTATGGTGCACAGTTGGGTAGCAATGCACCGGGAATTAAGTCAATTTGATGCTCAATCCCTCGAATAGGTGGTAATCCCGGTGGCACGTCTTGTGGAAAGACGTCAACGGACTCCTGCAAAATGTTAGTGGCAGCAGGGGGCAAAGAGAGGCACATCCTCGAATGAAAATAATGCCTCTTTGCACACAAAAGCATAGCAAACAGATTTGCTGAAATCTAGCTCATCAATATCAGATTTTGTGGCAAGTAAACATGCACTTTTCAATTTAATTTTAGAAGCAACACTAGATGGTTTATTATTAGGTTTCATTTGTTGCTCAAATTCTTTTGCCACAATCTGATTTTCACTCTTATTTTTCTCCTGTTTTGCTTTATTAGCTCTATTAATATCATCTTTCAAAATGGAATCAGGAGACATAGGAAGCAAAGTAAATTTTTTATCCTTATGAACAAGAGCATTACGGAATGAGTAAAGAGACGTGCCGGTAACGAGATTGAACTAGGTATGATGATACCGACGATCAAATCTCGGGCAAGTAGCATACCGATGACAAAGGGAACAACGTATGTTGTTATGCGGTTTGACCGATAAAGATCTTCGTAGAATATGTAGGAGCCAATATGAGCATCCAGGTTCCGCTATTGGTTATTGACCGGAGACGAGTCTCGGACATGTCTACATAGTTCTCGAACCCGTAGGGTCCGCATGCTTAACGTTCGATGACGATTGGTAATATGAATTTATGTGTTTTGATGTACCATAGGTAGTTCGGAGTCCCGGATATGATCACGGACATGACGAGGAGTCTCGAAATGGTCGAGACATAAAGATCGATATATTGGATGACTATGTTTGGACTTCGGAAGGGTTCCGGGCAAGTTCGGACAAATACCGGAGTACCGGGGGGTTACCGGAACCCTCGGGGGAGTGTAATGGGCCTATTGGGACTTAGTGGAGAAGAGGAGGGGCGGCCAGGGCAGGCCGCGCGCCCCCTCCCCCTCTAGTGCATATTGGACAAGGAAGGGGGACGGCGCCCCCCTTTCCTTCCTCCTCTCTCCTCCTTCCCCCTCTCCTACTCCTACTCTTGGAAGGGTTGGAGTCCTACTCCCGGTGGGCCAGCCCCTCCCCCTCCTCCACTCCTTTATATACGGGGGAAGGGGGCACCCCATAGACACACAAGTTGATCAGTTGATCTTTTAGCCGTGTGCGGTGCCCAACTCCACCATAATCCACCTCGGTCATATCATAGTGGTGCCTAGGCAAAGCCCTGCGTCGGTAGCATCATTATCGCCGTCATCACGCCGTCGTGCTGACAGAACTCTCCCTCGAAGCTCTTCTGGATCGTGAGTTCGTGGGACGTCACCGAGCTGAACGTGTGCTGAACTCGGAGGTGCCGTGTGTTCGGTACTTGGATCGGTCGGATCATGAAGACGTACGACTACATCAACCGCATTGTCATAACGCTTCCACTTTCGGTCTACAAGGGTACGTGGACAACACTCTCCCCTCTCGTTGCTATGCATCACCATGATCTTGCGTGTGCGTAGGAAATTTTTTGAAATTACTACGTTCCCTAATAGTGGCATCCGAGCCAGGTTTATGCGTAAATGTTATATGCACGAGTAGAACACAAGTGAGTTGTGAGCGATACAAGTCATACTACTTACCAGCATGTCAAGCTTCGATTCGGCGGTATTGTTGGATGAAGCGGCCCGGACCGACATTACGGTACGCTTACGCGAGACTGGTTCTACCGACGTGCTTCGCACACAGGTAGCTGGCGGGTGTCAGTTTCTCCAACTTTAGTTGAATCGAGTGTGGCTACGCCCCGTCCTTGAGAAGGTTAAAACAACACATACTTGACGAAATATCGTTGTGGTTTTGATGCATAGGTAGAACGGTTCTTGCTCAGCTCGTAGCAGCCACGTAAAACTTGCAACAAGAAAATAGAGGACGTCTAACTTGTTTTTGCAGGGCATGTTGTGATGTGATATGGTCAAGACATGATGCTAAATTTTATTGTATGAGATGATCATGTTTTGTAACAGAGTTATCGGCGACTGGCAGGAGCCATATGGTTGTCGCTTTATTGTATGAAATGCAATCGCCATGTAATTGCTTTACTTTATCACTAAGCGGTAGCGATAGTCGTAGAAGCAATAGTTGGCGAGACGACAACGATGCTACGATGGAGATCAAGGTGTCGCACCGACGATGGTGATCATCACGGTGCTTTGGAGATGGAGATCAAAGGCACAAGATGATGATGGCCATATCATATCACTTATATTGATTGCATGTGATGTTTATCCTTTATGCATCTTATTTTGCTTAGTACGACGGTAGCATTATAAGATGATCTCTCACTAAATTTCAAGGTACAAGTGTTCTCCTTGAGTATGCGCCGTTGCGAAAGTTCGTCGTGCCGAGACACCACGTGATGATCGGGTGTGATAAGCTCTACGTTCACAGACAACGGGTGCAAGCCAGTTTTGCACACGCAGAATACTCGGGTTAAACTTGACGAGCCTAGCATATGCAGATATGGCCTCAGAACACTGAGACCGAAAGGTCGAGCATGAATAATATAGTAGATATGATCAACATAGTGATGTTCACCATTGAAAACTACTCCATCTCACTTGATGATCGAACATGGTTTAGTTGATTTGGATCACGTGATCACTTAGATGATTGGAGGGATGTCTATCTAAGTGGGAGTTCTTAAGTTATATGATTAATTGAACTTTAATTTATCATGAACTTAGTACCTGATAGTATTTTGCATGTCTATGTTGTTGTAGATAGATGGCTTGTGCTGTTGTTTCGTTGAATTTTAATGTGTTCCTTGAGAAAGCAAAGTTGAAAGATGATGGTAGCAATTACACGGACTGGGTCCGTAACTTGAGGATTATCCTCATTGCTGCATAGAAGAATTACGTCCTGGAAGCACCGCTAGGTGCCAAACCCGGTGCAGGAGCAATGCCGATGTTATGAACGTCCGCGCGAGCAAAGTCGATGACTACTCGATAGTTCAATGTGCCATGCTTTATGGCTTAGAACCGGGACTTCAACGACATTTCGAACGTCATGGAGCATATGAGATGTTCCAGGAGTTGAAGTTAATATTTCAAGCAAATGCCCAGATTGAGAGATATGAAGTCTCCAATAAGTTCTACAGCTGTAAGATGGAGGAGAATAGTTCTGTCAGTGAGCATATACTCAAAATGTCTGGGTATAACAATCACTTGATTCAACTGGGAGTTAATCTTCCGGATGATAGTGTCATTGACAGAATTCTTCAATCACTGCCACCAAGCTACAAGTGCTTCGTGATGAACTATAATATGCAAGGGATGGATAAGACAATTCCCGAGCTCTTCGCGATGCTAAAGGCTGCGGAGGTAGAAATCAAGAAGGAGCATCAAGTGTTGATGGTCAACAAGACCACCAGTTTCAAGAAAAAGGGTAAAGGGAAGAAGGGGAACTTCAAGAAGAATAGAAAGCAAGTTGTTGCTCAAGTGAAGAAGCCCAAGTATGGACCTAAGCCTGAGACTGAGTGCTTCTACTGCAAAGGGACTGGTCACTAGAAGCGGAACTGCCCCAAGTATTTGGCGCATAAGAAGGATGGCAAGGTGAACAAAGGTATATGTGATATACATGTTTTTGATGTGTACCTTGCTAATGCTCGCAGTAGTGCCTGGGTATTTGATACTGGTTCTGTTGCTAATATTTGCAACTTGAAACAGGGACTACAGATTAAGCAAAGATTGGCTAAGGACGAGGTGACGATGCGTGTGGGAAATGGTTCCAAAGTCGATGTGGTTGCGGTCGGCACGCTACCTCTACATCTACCTTCGGGATTAGTTTTAGACCTGAATATTTGTTATTTTCTGCCAGCGTTGAGCATGAACATTATATCCGGATCTTGTTTGATGCGAGATGGTTATTCATTTAAATCTGAGAATAATGGTTGTTCTATTTATATGAGTAATATCTTTTATGGTCATGCACCCTTGAAGAGTGGTCTATTCTTTATGAATCTCGATAGTAGTGATACACATATTCATAATATTGAAGCCAAAAGATGCAGAGTAGATAATGATAGTGCAACTTATTTGTGGCACTGCCGTGTAGGTCATATTGGTGTAAAGTGCATGAAGAAACTCCATTCTGATGGACTTTTGGAATCACTTGATTATGAATCACTTCGTACTTGCGAACCATGCCTCATGGGCAAGATGACTAAAATGCCGTTCTCCGGAACAATGGAGCGAGCAACAGATTTGTTGGAAATCATACATATTGATGTATGTGGTCCGATCAATGTTGAGGCTCGTGGCGGGTATCGTTTTCTCACCTTCACAGATGATTTGAGCAGATATGGGTATATCTACTTGATGAAACATAAGTCTGAAACATTTGAAAAGTTCAAAGAATTTCAGAGTGAAGTGGAAAATCGTCGTAACAAGAAAATAAAGTTTCTACAATCTGATCGTGGAGGAGAATATTTGAGTTACGAGTTTGGTCTTCATTTGAAACAATGCGGAATAGTTTCGCAACTCACGCCACCCGGAACACCACAGCGTAATGGTGTGTCCGAACATCGTAATCGTACTTTACTAGATATGGTACGATCTATGATGTCTCTTACTAATTTACCGCTATCGTTTTGGGGTTATGCTTTAGAGACGGCTACATTCACGTTAAATATGGCACCATCTAAATCCGTTGAGACGACGCCTTATGAACCGTGGTTTGGCAAGAAACCAAAGTTGTCGTTTCTTAAAGTTTGGGGCTGCGATGCTTATGTGAAAAAGCTTCAACCTGATAAGCTCGAACCCAAATCGGAGAAATGTGTCTTCATAGGATACCCAAAAGGGACTGTTGGGTACACCTTCTATCACATATCCAAAGGCAAGACATTCGTTGCTAAGAATGGATCCTTTCTAGAGAAGGTGTTTCTCTTGAAAGAAGTTAGTGGGAGGAAAGTAGAACTTGATGAGGTAATTGTACCTGCTCCCTTATTAGAAAGTAGTTCATCACAGAAATCTGTTCTTGTGACTCCTACACCAATTAGTGAGGAAGCTAATGATGATGATCATGTAACTTCAGATCAAGTTACTACTGAACCTCGTAGGTCAACCAGAGTAAGATCCGCACCAGGGTGGTACGGTAATCCTGTTCTGGAGGTCATGTTACTTGACCATGACGAACCTACAAACTATGAGGAAGCGATGATGAGCCCAGATTCCACAAAGTGGCTTGAGGCCATGAAATCTGAGATGGGATCCATGTATGAGAACAAAGTGTGGACTTTGGTTGACTTTCCCGATATCGGCAAGCCATCAAGAATAGATGGATCTTCAAGAAGAAGACTGATGTTGACGGTAATGTTACTGTCCTCGACTTGTTGCGAAAGGTTTTCAACAAGTTCAAGGAGTTGACTATGATGAGACTTTCTCACCCGTAGCAATGCTTAAGTCCGTCCGAATCATGTTAGAAATTGCTGCATTTTATGATTATGAAATTTGGCAAATGGATGTAAAGACTGCATTCTTGAAGAAGAGTTGTATAAGATGCAACCTGAAGGTTTTATCGATCCAAAGGGTGCTAACAAAGTGTGCAAGATCCAGCGATCCATCTATGGACTGGTGCAAGCATCTCAGAGTTGGAATAAACATTTTGATAGTGTGATCAAAGCATATGGTTTTATACAGACTTTTGGAGAAGCCTGTATTTACAAGAAAGTGAGTGGGAGATCTGTAGCATTTCTAATATTATATGTGGATGACATATTGTTGATTGGAAATGATATAGAATTTCTGGATAGCATAAAGGGATACTTGAATAAGAGTTTTCCAATGAAAGACCTCGGTGAAGCTGCTTATATATTGGGCATCAAGATCTATAGAGATAGATCAAGACGCTTAACTGGACTTTCACAAAGCACATACCTTGATAAAGTTTTGAAGTTCAAAATAGATCAAGCAAAGAAAGGGTTCTTGCCTGTGTTACAAGGTGTGAAGTTGAGTCAGACTCAATGCCCGACCACTGCAGAAGATAGAGAGAAAATGAAAGGTGTTCCCTATGCTTCGGCCATAGGCTCTATCATGTATGCAATGCTGTGTACCAGACCTGATGTGAAACGCCCACGATGCGGCTATATCTCCCACGTGTCGAAGCACGACTTAGAGGCATAACTGCATTGTGGTTTTGTCGCAAGAAGGGTCATCTTCACACAATCCCATGTAATGAACAAGACTGGGATAAAGAGTTGGCTTACAATCGCCACTTCACACAAGTACTTAAATAAATCATACATCATTCAGAGTACACACATAGTCCGACTACAGACAAACAAAAGAAAAGGAAGATAACCCAACTGCTAGATCCCCGATCGTCCCAACTGGGCACCACTACTGATCTCAGGAAACGAAACATAGTAACGACCAAGGTCCTCGTCGAACTCCCACTTGAGCTCGGTTGCGTCACCTACACTGGTGTCATCGGCACCTGCAACTGTTTTGGTAGAATCTGTGAGTCACGAGGACTCAGCAATCTCACACCCGCGAGATCAAGACTATTTAAGCTTATAGGAAGGATGGGGTAATGAGGTGGAGCTGCAGCAAGCACTAAGCAAATATGGTGGCTAACATACGCAAATAAGAGCGAGAAGAGGAGCAACGCAACGGTCGAGAAGCTAGAAGTGATCAAGAAGTGATCCTGAAACTACTTACGTTCATACATAACCCAAGACCGTGTTCACTTCCCGGACTCCGCCGAGAAGAGACCATCATGGCTACACACGCGGTTGATGCATTTTAATTAAGTCAAGTGTCAACTTCCCTACAACCGATATTAAATAATTCCCATCTGCCACATAACCGCGGGCACGGCTCTCGAAAGTTTATACCCTGCAGGGGTGTCCCAACTTAGCCCATCATAAGCTCTCACGGTCAATGAAGGATATTCCTTCTCCCGGGAAGACCCGATCAGTCTCGGAATCCCGGTTTACAAGACATTTTGACAATGGTAAAACAAGACCAGCAAGACCGCCCGAATGTGCCGACAAATCCCGATAGGAGCTGCACATATCTCGTTCTCAGGGCACACCGGATGAGCAGTCCGTACAACTAAAACCAGGCCTCAAGTTTCCCGAGGTGGCGCGCAAAGGGTTTCTAGTTTGGGCCAACACTCGAGGAGCATTGGCCCGGGGGGGTTAAAATAAAGATGACCCTTGAGTCTGCAGAACCCAAGGGAAAAAGGCTTAGGTGGCAAATGTTAAAACCAATGTTGGGCCTTGCTCGAGGAGTTTTATTCAAAGCGAACTGTCAAGGGGGTCCCATAAATCACCCAACCGCGTAAGGAATGCAAAATCAAGGAACATAACACCAGTATGACGGAAACTAGGGCGGCAAGAGTGGAACAAAACACCAGGCATGAGGCCGAGCCTTCCACCCTTTACCAAGTATATAGATGCATTAACTAAATACCAGATATTGTGATATCCCAACATAATCCTGTCCATCATGGAGCAATCCTCAACTTCACCTGCAACTAACAATGCTATAAGAGGGGCTGAGCAAAGCGGTAACATAGCCAAACAACGGTTTGCTAGGAAAGGTGGGTTAGCGGCTTGACATGGCAATATGGGAGGCATGATATAACAAGTGGTAGGTAGCGCCACATAGCAAAAGAGCGAGCAACTAGCAAGCAAAGATAGAAGTGATTTCGAGGGTATGGTCATCTTGCCTGAGATCCCGCAAGGAAGAAGAACGAGTCCATGAAGAAGACAAACGAATGTAGTCGAACGAATCCTCACAACTCCGGAACGAAACCGAAGCTAACGAGAGAAGCAACCCGGAAAGAAACAAACAACATAGTAAACAAACCATCATAAACATGGCATGATGCACAATCAAGTATGATACATGTCCGGTTTAAATGAGGCATGGCATGGCAAAATGCAACAAACAATACTACAAATTAAGTGGAGCTCAATATGCAACGACTTGCATATTGACGAAACACCACATTCAAGTTATTTAGTCTGCTCTCGTTTAGGAACAAGGCAAGATTAAATGTTGGTTAACATGGCAAGAGGTGAAGCATAATTAATCTAACTTTTTAGGGAAGTTTAAATGAGGCCGGAAATAACAACAACAATTCCGGAAAATCCTCATGTGCATATTTTAGATTTGGTACTGTTCTGTCCTAAAGCATATTTTAGAGTTTTTAAACATGCAAAGTAATGCTACCATGTTAAACTAGGCATTTTTCTACCCCATTTACATATAAAGTTTGTTAAATTTGGAGCTACGGTTATTTCGTTATGAAATAAATCATTTTAACATGGCATTTATGCAAATTTAATCAAACAGCAATTTAAACATTTTAAACATGCATGAAAGTTGGATATTGTGAAACTAGATGAAATTCTAAGCATTTTACATATATAAATTATTTACATATGATGCATGGTTATTCAGTTATTAAATGCATGAACAAAGAAGGGTAATCAGAATATGCAGTTTTTTGGAAATAGTGAAATTCTCATAGCAGAAGAAAAAATATACATCGGGCGAATCTGGAGCTACAGAACTGGCGGCTCACAAGGCCTCATGGGCAGTTGATGAAGGAGGCCCGACAAGGGGCGCACTGGCTTGGTGCGATCTAGCGCTGGCCGCCTGATCGCTGGCGCCTCAGACGAACAGGACGCGGTCAACGGCGGCGCGGTCTCGCCGGCACAGCGTGCGCTTGAGGCAGGGTCGTCCTCCTCCCTGCTCAAGCGAAGCGAGAGGAAGAAGGCGCTGGCGGCCGGCCGCGGACTCGGACACAGGCGGCGGATCTCGGGCGATGCAGAGGTGGCTCCGTGCGTTGCTCGGCTGCGGGGTTCTCGACCATGGAGAGAAACATAGATAAGAAAAAACAGAGGGAGGAGGAAGGAGATACGAGAAGGAGAGGGACGGGCGGAGGGAGGCGGACCCGGATCCGGTCGCAGGAGGTCGCCGGGGTGCCGTTCCCTGCCGGATCGAAGCGGTGGCGGGCTGGCGGACTTGGAGCTCCAAGCTTCGGTGGGGCGTAGCCATGGCGTGGTGCTTTTGCGAGGAAAACACAGAGAGGGCCGAGACGTGAGATGAGAAGGAAGGAACCACAGGAAGGAAGGGAAGGGAGAGGTGGCGCGACGGGACCGGCCTGGTGGTTGTGCTGCTTGCGGCCGGCTCGAGGAGAGGGCAGAGGAGGCCGCGGGGTCCTGCTGGTGTTTCTCCGGCGAGGCGCGACGGGTGGCGATGGAGCTCGGGCGTGAGTTCCTGCTCGAGGAAGACGATGGGGAGGCAGCAGCCTCGGGCAGTGAGGAGGTTCGGCGGGAGTCGTGGCTCCATGTCCGACGCTGGGACGAGAAGAAGGAGGTCGGCAGCGGCTGGATTGATTGGATGGATCGGACAGGAGCGAGCTGCACTGCTGATTGGGTGGCGCTGAAAACAAGGGGAAGATGGCGGCGGTGCTAGGGGATTGGGTCGATGGGGAAAACAAGGAGGAGACCAGGGGAGGCGCTGGTTGGTTCGCTAGTGATCCCGAGGGGAACCAGAGAGAGTGGCGGCGGGGAGGAGGATCCCTAGAAAATAGGGTTTGTCCAAAATGGATTAGGGATAGACTATATATATGGAAAAGAGGGGAGTTGGATCATCCGATCAAAATCCGACAGTCGAGAATAGATATGCTAGGAAAGTCTAAATAAGAAACGGAGATGTCTTTGGGATGTTTGGGGATGACCCGGACCCAACGGTGACGACAGCCCGGTTCGGGTTCGGGGAAGTTTCGAACACGCGAGGGGGTCCGTGGCTGTGTAGAGAGAGACAAGGCGGTCGTGTGAAAGAGTGGCTCAAAAACCCGGTTGTTCTCGGAACGGTCAACGACGGCAAGAGGGAACGCGGCACTACGAACGGATGCAAGTTTTCGAAAATAAATGCGGATGCAATGCTCATGATGCCATGATGAAATGCAACAACAACAAAATAAAACACACGACGGTTACGTAAAACATGAAAGGCGTCTGGAGCGTCGGTCTCGGGGCGTTACATGATGTGTGCCTTGCTATTAGCTTAGCAGGGAGGTGCCAAAGTAATCCAGGAGTAGATCACTGGACAGCGGTCAAGAACATCCTGAAATACCTGAAAAGGACTAAGGATATGTTTCTCGTTTATGGAGGTGACAAAGAGCTCGTCGTAAATGGTTACGTTGATGCAAGCTTTGACACTGATCTGGATGACTCTAAGTCACAAACGGATACGTATTTATATTGAACGGTGGAGCTGTCAGTTGGTGCAGTTCTAAGCAAAGCGTCGTGGCGGGATCTACGTGTGAAGCAGAGTACATAGCTGCTTTGGAAGCAGCAAATGAAGGAGTCTAGATGAAGGAGTTCGTATCCGATCTAGGTGTCATACCTAGTGCATCGGGTCCAATGAAAATCTTTTGTGACAATACTGGTGAAATTGCCTTGGTAAAGGAATCTAGATTTCACAAGAGAACCAAGCACATCAAGAGACGCTTCAATTCCATCCGCGATCAACTCAAGGAGGGAGACATAGAGATTTGCAAGATACATACGGATCTGAATGTTGCAGACCCATTGACTAAGCCTCTCTCACGAGCAAAACATGATCAGCACCAAGACTCCATCGGCGTTAGAATCATTACTGTGTAATCTAGATTATTGACTCTAGTGCAAGTGGGAGACTGAAGGAAATGTGCCCTAGAGGCAATAATAAAGTTGTTATTTATATTTCCTTATATCATGATAAATGTTTATTATTCATGCTAGAATTGTATTAGCTAGAAACTTAGTACATGTGCGAATACATAGACAAACAGAGTGTCACTAGTATGCCTCTACTTGACAAGCTCGTTGAATCAAAGTTGGTTAAGTTTCCTAGCCATAGACATGAGTTGTCATTTGATTAACGGGATCACATCATTAGAGAATGATGTGATAGACTTGACCCATTCTATTAGCTTAGCATTTGATCGTTTAGTATATTGCTTTTGCTTTCTTCATGACTTATACATGTTCCTATGACTATGAGATTATGCAACTCACGAATACCGGAGGAACACTTTGTGTGCTACCAAACGTCACAACATAACTGGGTGATTATAAAGGTGCTCTAAAGGTGTCTCCAATGGTACTTGTTGAGTTGGCATAGATCAAGATTAGGATTTGTCACTCTGATTGTCGGAGAGGTATCTCTGGGCCCTCTCGGTAATGAACATCACTATAAGCCTTGCAACCAATGCAACTAATGAGTTAGTAGCGGGATGATGTATTACAGAACGAGTAAAGAGACTTGCTGGTAACGAGATTGAACTAGGTATTGGGATACCGACGATCGAATCTTAGGCAAGTAACATATCGATGACAAAGGGAACAACGTATGTTGTTATGCAGTTTGACTGATAAAGATCTTTGTAGAATATGTAGAAGCCAATATGAGCATCCGGGTTCCGCTATTGGTTATTGACCGGAGACGAGTCTCGGTCATGTCTACATAGTACTCGAACCCGTAGGGTCCGCACGCTTAACGTTCGATGACGATCGGTAATATGAGTTTATGTGTTTTGATGTACCGAAGGTAGTTCGGAGTCCCGGATATGATCATGGACATGATGAGGAGTCTCGAAATGGTCGAGACATAAAGATCGATATATTGGATGACTATGTTTGGACTTCGGAAGGGTTCTGGGCAAGTTCGGACAAATACCGGAGTACCGGGGGGTTATCGGAACCCCACGGGGAGTGTAATGGGCCTATTGGGCCTTAGTGGAGAAGAGGAGGGGCGGCCAGGGCAGGCCGCGCGCCCCCTCCCCCTCTAGTCCGAATTGGACAAGGAAGGGGGCGGCGCCCCACTTTCCTTCCTCCTTTCCTCTCTCCTACTCCTACTCTTGGAAGGGTTGGAGTCCTGTTCCCGGTGGGAGTACGACTCTCCTTGGGGCGCGCCTAGGAGGACCAGCCCCTCCCTCTCCTCCACTCCTTTATATAGGGGGAAGGGGGCACCCCATAGACACACAAGTTGATCAGTTGATCTTTTAGCCTTGTGCGGTGCCCCCCTCCACCATAATCCACCTCGGTCATATCATAGCGGTGCTTAGGCGAAGCCTTGCGTCGGTAGCATCATCATCACCATCATCACGTCGTCGTGCTGACGGAACTCTCCCTCGAAGCTCTGCTAGATCGTGAGTTCGTGGGACGTCACCGAGCTGAACGTGTGCTGAACTCGGAGGTGGCGTGTATTTGGTACTTGGATCGGTTGGATCGTGAAGACGTACGACTACATCAACCGTGTTGTCATAACGCTCCCGCTTTCGGTCTACGAGGGTACGTGGACAACACTCTCCCCTCTCGTTGCTATGCATCACCATGATCTTGCAGGTGCGTAGAATTTTTTGGAAATTACTATGTTCCCCAACAAGGATGTGGATGTGGTCTTGTGGTGAGAGATAGCTTCTCCACCATCTCCATGCTAGCCAAGTTGCTGCAGCTCCCTCCATCTATGATGACACGAATAGAACGTTCCTTCACAACTCCCTTTGTATGGAACAAATTATGCCTCTGATTTTGCTCAGCTTGTGTGACCTGCACAATCAAAACACGTTGAGCAACTAAACATTCATACCTGTTAGCGTCTTCAGGAGCCATGTATTGCTCTCATGATCAGAATCATCTCCACTGTGTTCTTCACGTGTAATAAGAGCCAAAGTCTCCTCCTCATAGTCACTAGCAGACTCATACCCACCATCCTCAGTAGCAACCATCACACACTGAGATTTGCATTCTTTCGCATAATGACCTCTTCCCTTACAACAACGACAAATAATATCACTTTGTGTGCCATGTTGATGCCATGGAAGAAGAAGAGCTCTGTGCGGGCCCGGCAGGTGTGCTCTTGGCAGATAGTGGTGGTTGTGCCTGCTTTCTTGTATCACGGCTGGAGGTGGCACCTGATGGAGGTGCTGGTGCAGTGGAAGTAGAGGATGCACGTGGTGTCCACGATGAAGGTCGACCTGCAGAAAAGTTAGTTCGCGCCAATGTCTGCCGATCCTTGATACGTCTCCAACGTATCTATATTTTTTAATTGTTCCATGCTATTATATTATGTGTTTTGGATGTTTATGGGCTTTATTAAACACTTCTATATTATTTTTGGGACTAATCTATTAACCCAGAGCCCAGTGCCAGTTCATGTTTTCCCTTGTTTCGGTGTTTCGAAGAAAAGGAATATCAAACGAAGTCGAAACGGGATGAAACCTTCTGGAGAAGTTATTTTTGGAAGGAAAGCAACCTGATAGACTTGGAGTGCACGTCGGAAAGAACGAGGAGCCACGAGGTAGGGGCGCCCTCCTCCCTCGTGGGCCCTCGTGGCCCCCGACGCATTTCTTCTTCCTATATATACCCATATACCCTAAAACTTCGGAAGCAGAATAGATCGGAGTTCCGCCGCCGCAAGCCTCTCTAGCCACCAAAACCAATCGGGACCCTGTTAAGCACCTGCCGGAGGGGGGAACCTCACCGTGGCCATCTTCATCATCCCGGCGCTCTCCATGATGAGGAGGAGTAGTTCACCCTCGGGGCTGAGGGTATGTACCAGTAGCTATGTGTTTGATCTCTCTCTCTCTCTCTCTCGTGTTCTTGATTTGGCATGATCTTGATGTATTGCGAGCTTTGCTATTATAGTTGGATCTCATGTTTCTTCTCCCCCTCTACTCTCTTGTAATGGATTGAGTTTTCCCTTTGAAGTTATCTTATCAGATTGAGTCTTTAATGTTTTGAGAACACTTGATGTATGTCTTGCCGTGCATATCTGTGGTGACAATGGGATATCACGTGATTCACTTGATGTATGTTTTGGTGATCAACTTGCAGGTTCCGCCCATGAACCTATGCATAGGGGTTGGCACACGTTTTCGTCTTGATTCTCCGGTAGAAACTTTGGGGCACTCTTTGAGGTTCTATGTGTTGGTTGAATAGATGAATCTGAGATTGTGTGATGCATATCGTATAATCATACCCACGAATACTTGAGGTGACATTGGAGTATCTAGGTGACATTAGGTTTTGGTTGATTTGTGTCTTAAGGTGTTATTCTAGTACGAACTCTAGGGCTGTTTGTGACACTTATAGGAATAGCCCAACGGATTGATTGGAAAGAATAACTTTGAGGTGGTTTCATACCCTACCATAATATCTCCGTTTGTTCTCTGGTATTAGTGACTTTGGAGTGACTCTTTGTTGCATGTTGAGGGATAGTTATATGATCCAACTATATTATTATGTTTGAGAGAACTTGCACTAGTGAAAGTATGAACCCTAGGCCTTGTTTCCTAGCATTGCAATACCGTTTGTGCTCACCTTTACCATTAGTTACCTTGCTGTTTTTATATTTTTCATATTATAAAAACCTATATATACCATCCATATTGCACTTGTATCACCATCTCTTCGCCGAACTAGTGCACCTATACAATTTACCGTTGTATTGGGTGTGTTGGGGACACAAGAGACTCTTTGTTATTTGGTTGCAGGGTTGTTTGAGAGAGACCATCTTCATCCTATGCCTCCCACGGATTGATAAACCTTAGGTCATCCACTTGAGGGAAACTTGCTACTGTCCTACAAACCTCTGCACTTGGAGGCCCCACAACGTCTACAAGAAGAACGTTGCATAGTAGACATCAATCCTGCACTTCACGTTCAGCTTTACAAGCAAGATGGAATAAACGAGTGATGTTATTATACTCCTTATACTCTAGAATGGTCTGAATCTCTCTATTTAATCCACCCATAAAACATGCAAGCATAGCTTCATTCTCATCAACAATACCGCATCTAATCATGCCAATTTGTAATTCCTGATAATATTCTTCTACAGAATTTGTTTCCTTGTCTTAAACACTGGAATTTTTTAAGTAATTCACGTTGATAATATGGTGGAACCCAACGAGTACGCATAGCAGTTTTCAAAGTAGCCCAAGTCGCTGGAATAGGATATAATCTACAATGCTCAGACCACCAAACACATGCAAAGCTAGTGAAAGCACAAACAGCAGCAGGAACACGTCTCTCCTAAGGATATTGTAAACATGTAAATCGTTGTTTAGTTTCTAACTCCCAAGTAAGATATATATCAGGAACATATCTACCCTCAAATTGTGGAATATTCAATTTTAGTTTAGGAAGATGGTCATGTACCTCAGGTGGTGGTGCAGCCCTACCATTGCGATGATATGCATGAGGACGGCCTGGTGGTGGTGGTGCTGGTGGTTGCACGTAGTTCTGATTTTGGTCAACCTCATCCTCGTAATGGTCCTCCACCTCTGCAGTAGTAGCAGGAGCTACAAAAGCATCAACAGCGGCACCAGAATTTTGACCAGGCTCAAGGGGAACGCGCTGTGCTCGTCCCAGTTGATTTGGAAGGTGATGTTGTTGTTGTTGTAGAGGTGCAACAGGTACAGCGGGCGGTGGTTGTGGAAGACGCGCGAGCAATTCATTAAACTTGTTATCGAGCTTTGTTTTGAACGCCTTCTCAATGCCATCTACCTTCTCCATGGCCTCTCAAATCTGTTTAGCACATCTTCCACCTGTCCGCTCATCATTTGCTGAAACTTATCATGTAATTCTTTGTTCGTCATGTTCTCCCAGTCAGTCTCGTCGGCTTGTGATCCTGCCTTGGTTAGCAGCAATAGAAACACACAAGAATATGATCCTACAGACTACTAGAAAATGGCAGTAGTGGGGTGTCACAAATCCGTCAAGCAAATCTCAAATTCTTACCAGTTCTTACCCAGCAGCAGGTGGTGAACGGCAACCGTTGTAGTCAAAACTCTCAAAGGTTGGATAGAGCGATTACCAGGGAGAGTCAAACGCATGACATAGATTTATGTGGAGCTAGGAAGGCTTATAATATGGTAGCAAAAAGGGTCAGCAATAGTCAATTCAGAGATGCAAAGTTGAATAAATGCTCAACGACGGTACTGTGCTGGTCCTAGGTTAGACCGTGCTAGAGACGTGAGCCTAGAACACTAACAAAATCACACGCTGCACGTAAACAAGGGAAAGCGCACTCTGGAAAAAAAATTCACTCTGTTTTTTTATTTGCACTCTTTTATTTTTGCGCTCCTCTTTTTTTTGCAAAAAATCACTATAATGGCGAGTGTCTCAAAACTCTTCCCCGGTCAAAATGACAGGATGGGCACGAGATTTTTTGACTATTTTTTTCAGAAATCAGGGCAGCGACGACGAAAAAGTGACAAAAAATCACTATGATGGCACGTGGCTCAAAAACTCAGAAAAGGCTAAAAACAGGATAGGGAAAAAACATTTTCGCCTGCCAAAATTTTGGCCTAAAAACTGCCCGGGGGTCTCCGGACTTTTTTTCAAAACCTACTCAGGCAAGGAAACACGAATTGGAAAATAGGTGGATCTCGAAAACAAACCTAATATGAAAGGAACTCGGATTGGTGGTGGATATATAGTGGTAGGATATGGCAGCGGTGGTGGTATATGGCAGCGGTGGTGGTATACGGATACGGATCGGTGGTGGTATATGGATACGGATTGGTGGTGGTATATGGCAGGGGCGATGATGATGATGCGGTTGCGGCATGACAACTTATGACCAGAACTCGAAACTCTAAAAGACTGGACTCTGAGACCAGCAACCAGACGCGATGATGCAACCGCAAATTCAACAAAGCAAAAACCCTAAAAGGATTATGCAATGGCTCAGATTGGTTCGGATATGATGAACTAACCCTAACTTTTTTGTGGCTTTTTCGTGGACTGTAGGTATGAACAACAGACTCGATCTAAACTACGGAAAACTACAAAATCTCACCGAGCAACCTGGAAATCTGATACCACTTCATAGAGGCAAAGGTGTCCCGTCTTTCGATGAGATGGTGATTATCATTTCGGAGGAGTAGACTTTCACGATCTGACTACGAACGTGCGAGGACATTTGCGCCTTAGCAATCGCTAAACCAACTCCGAGAGGTTATTGACCACGCTGGAGCACGATCAACCTGACCACGAGGGTCTGTTTCCTGCGAGCAAACGAAGAACAAGCAAGAAACTGAGATTGCAATCTGGATATTGTGAATATAAGAAGAAAGCTTTATTAATGAAGGTGGGGTTATGTGACGCCTTTGTCTAGTCGTTGAACACAAACGAAGTACGCGAAGTTGGAGCTATGGCGAACTTTTAATCTAAACAAAACCAAAAGTCGAAACGATACCCTAAGGGCTGTATATATGGAGGAAGAGGGGGAATTTCGTGGCCCTTGGAGGAGGGGTCCTAAACCAACCCTAACTCTTGCTTCCCCACACATACGGACTCTAAAAACAGCCTCTATTCAAGTATTTCAAAATTACATGGGCCTGGCCCAAAAATAAGGTGACGCAGCACCTAGAATAGCCTCTGGGCGAAAATTATGAAGTGGCATCTTGTATATTTCCTCCAAGGCTTCATGCACTCATTATGGTGTCTTCAAAGTCCTGAAATCATCACTTGAAACTCTGTTCTTGTCTCCCTTGCGCATGCCATCGACTCCATGCTTGTTCTTGCTCCAATGTTCATCCTTCTCCGAGCTAGGCCCTTCATTTGTAAGCAAAACAAATGTATCCAACTTAGGCAGCATCATATGCTAATGAACATTAGAATCATTACCAAGAAACGAAAGTACCTGGTAATTTAATTGGCGTGCGCGAGCTCTAGTAATCGGTTCAGTATGTATAGTAGCAGGGGATGTGGGTGTAACAATGGTATTGATGTCCTTATCAATAGTTCTGCCAGTGAACATATACTCAAAATGTCTGGGTATCATAACCACTTGACTCAACTGGGAGTTAATCTTCCTGATGATAGTGTCATTGACAGAGTTCTTCAATCACTGCCACCAAGCTATAAGGGCTTCGTGATGAACTATAATATGCAAGTGATGGAAAAGAGAATTCCCAAGCTCTTCGCGATGCTAAAGGCTGCGGAGGTAGAAATCAAGAAGGAGCATCAAGTGTTGATGGTTAGCAAGACGACTGGTTTGAAGAAAAAGGGCAAAGGGAAGAAGGGGAACTTCAAGAAGAACAACAAGCAAGTTGCTGCTCAAGGGAAGAAGCCCAAGTCTGGACCTAAGCCTGAAACTGAGTGCTTCTACTGCAAAGGGACTGTTCACTGGAAGCGGAACTGCCCCATGTATTTGGCGGATAAGAAGGATGGCAAAGTGAAAGGTATATTTGATATACATGTTATTAATGTGTACCTTACTAATGCTCGTAGTAGCGCCTAGGTATTTGATACTGGTTCTATTGCTCATATCTACAACTTGAAACAAGGGCTACGGATTAAATGAAGATTGGCTAAGGACGAGGTGATGATGCGCGTGGGAAATGGTTCCAAAGTCGATGTGATTACCGTCAGCACACTACCTCTACATCTGCCGTCGGGATTAGTTTTATACCTGAATAATTGTTATTTGGTGCCAGCGTTGAGCATGAACATTATATCCAGATCCTTTTTGATGTGAGACAGTTATTCATTTAAATCAGAGAATAATGGTTGTTCTATTTATATGAGTAATATCTTTTATGGTCATGCACCCTTGATGAGTCGCCTATTTTTGTTAAATCTCGATTGTGGTGATACACATATTCATAATATTGAAGCCAAAAGATGCAAAGTTAATAATGATAGTGCAACTTATTTATGGCACTGCCATTTAGGTCATATTGGTGTAAAGCGCATAAAGAAACTCCATGCTGATGGAAATTTGGAATCACTTGATTATGAATCACTTGATGCTTGCGAACCATGCCTCATGGGCAAGATGACTAAGACTTCGTTCTCCAGAACAATGGAGCGAGCAACTGACTTGTTGGAAATAATACATACTGATGTATGCGTTCCGATGAGTGTCGAGGCTTGTGGCGGGTATCGTTATTTTCTGACCTTCACAGATGATTTGAGCAGATATGGGTATATCTACTTAATGAAACATAAGTCTGAAACATTTGAAAAGTTCAAAGAATTTCAGAGTGAAGTGGAAAATCATCGTAATAAGAAAATAAATTTCTACTATCTGATCATGGAGGTGAATATTTGAGTTATGATTTTGGTCTTCATTTGAAACAATGTGGAATAGTTTCATAACTCACGCCACCTAGAACACCACAGTGTAATGGTGTGTCCGAACGTCGTAATGTACTTTATTAGATATGGTGCGATCTATGATGTCTCTTACCGATTTACCACTATCGTTTTGGGGTTATGCTTTAGAGACGGCTGCATTCACGTTAAATAGGGCACCATCTAAATCCGTTGAGACGACACCATATGAACTGTAGTTTGGCAAGAAACCTAAGTTGTCGTTTCTTAAAGTTTGGGGTTGCGATGCTTATGTGAAAAAGCTTCAACCTGATAAGCTCGAACCCAAATCGGAGAAATGTGTCTTCATAGGATACCCAAAGGAGATTGTTGGGTACACCTTCTATCATAGATCCGAAGGCAAGACATTCGTTGCTAAGAATGGATCCTTTCTAGAGAAGGAGTTTCTCTCGAAAGAAGTGAGTGGGAGGAAAGTAGAACTTGATGAGGTAATTGTACCTTCTCCTGAATTGGAAAGTAGTTCATCACAGAAATCAGTTCCAGTGGTTCCTACACCAATTAGTGAGGAAGCTAATGATAATGATCATGATACTTCAGATCAAGTTACTACCGAACCTCGTAGGTCAACCAGAGTACGATCCGCACCAGAGTCGTACGGTAATCCTGTTCTGGAGGTCATGTTACTTGATCATGACGAACCTATGAACTATGAGGAAGCGATGATGAGCCCAGATTCCGTGAAATGGCTTGAGGCCATGAAATCTGAGATGGGATCCATGTATGAGAACAAAGTGGGGACTTTGGTTGACTTGCCCGATGATCAGCAAGCCATAGAGAATAAATGTATCTTCAAGAAGAAGACTGATGCTGACGATAATGTTACTGTCTACAAAGCTCGAATTGTTGCAAAAGGTTTTTGAAAAGTTCAAGGAGTTGACAATGATGAGACCTTCTAACCCGTAGCGATGCTTAAGTCTGTCTGAATCATGTTAGCAATTGCCGCATTTTATGATTAAGAAATTTGGCAAATGGATGTCAAAACTGCATTCCTTAATGGATATCTTAAAGAAGAGTTGTATATGATGCAACTAGAAGGTTTTGTCGATCCAAAAGGTGATAACAAAGTGTGCAAGCTCCAGTTATCCATTTATGGACTGGTGCAAGCATCTCGAAGTTGGAATATACGCTTTAATAGTGTGATCAAAGCATATGGTTTTATACAGACTATTGGAGAAGCATGTATTTACAAGAAAGTGAGTGGGAGCTCTGTAGCATTTCTAATATTATATGTGGATGACATATTGCTGATTGGAAATGATATAGAATTTCTGGATAGCATAAAAGGATACTTGAATAAGAATTTTTCAATGAAAGACCTCGGTGAAGCTGCTTATATATTGGGCATCAAGATCTATAGAGATAGATCAAGACGCTTAATTGGACTTTCACAAAGCACATACCTTGATAAAGTTTTGAAGAAGTTCAAAATGGATCAGTCAAAGAAAGGGTTCTTTCCTGTGTTACAAGGTGTGAAGTTGAGTCAGACTCAATGCCCAACCACTGCAGAAGATAGAGAGAAAATGAAAGTCATTCCCTATGCCTCAGCCATAGGTTCTATCATGTATGCAATGTTGTGTGCCAGACCTGATGTGTGCCTTGCTATAAGTTTAGCAGGGAGGTACCAAAGTAATATAGGAGTGGATCACTGGACAGCGGTCAAGAACATCCTAAAATACCTGAAAAGGACTAAGGATATGTTTCTCGTTTATGGAGGTGACAAAGAGCTTGTCGTAAATGGTTATGTCGATGCAAGTTTTGACACTGATCCGGATGACTCTAAGTCACAAACCGGATACGTATTTATATTGGATGGTGGAGATGTAAGTTGATGCAGTTCCAAGCAGAGCGGCGTGGCGGGATCTATGTGTGAAGCGAAGTACATAGCTGCTTCGGAAGCAGCAAATGAAGGAGTCTAGATGAAGGAGTTCATATCCGATCTAGGTGTAATACCTAGTGCATCGGGTCCAATGAAAATCATTTGTGACAATAATGGAGCAATTGCCTTGGAGAAGGAATCCAGATTTCACAAGAGAACTAAACAAATCAAGAGACGCTTCAATTCCATCCGCGATCAAGTCAAGGAGGGAGACATAGAGATTTGCAAAATACATACAGATCTGAATGTTGCAGACCCGTTGACTAAGCCTCTTCCACGAGCAAAACATGATCAACACCAAGACTCCATGGGTGTTAGAATCATTACTATGTAATCTGGATTATTGACTCTAGTGCAAGTGGGAGACTGAAGGAAATATGCCCTCGAGGCAATAATAAAGTTGTTATTTATATTTCCTTATAGCATGATAAATGTTTATTATTCATGCTAGAATTGTATTAACCGGAAACTTAGTATATGTGTGAATACATAGACAAAACCAGAGTGTCCCTAGTATGCCTCTACTTGACTAGCTCGTTAATCAAAGATGGTTAAGTTTCCTAACCATAGACATGTGTTGTCATTTGATGAATGGGATCACATCATTAGAGAATGATGTGATGGACAAGACCCATCTGTTTGCTTAGCATAATGATCATTTAGTTTTATTGATATTGCTTTCTTCATGACTTATACATATTCTTTTCACTATGAGATTATGCAACTCCCGAATACCGGAGGAACATTTTGTGTGCTATCAAATGTCACAACGTAACTGGGTGATTATAAAGATGCTCTACAGGTGTCTCTGAAGGTGTTTGTTGAGTTGGCATGGATCAAGATTAGGATTTTTCACTCCGTGTATCGAAGAGGTATCTCTGGGCCGTCTCGGTAACACACATCACTATAAGCCTTGAAAGCAATGTGACAAATGAGTTAGTTACAGGATGATGCATTACGGAACGAGTAAAGAGACTTGCTGGTAACGAGGTTGAACTAAGTATGATGATACCGACGATCGAATCTCGGGCAAGTAACATACCGATGACAAAGGGAATGATGTATGTTGTTATGCGGTTTGACCGATAAAGATCTTCATAGAATTTGTAGGAGCCAATATGAGCATCCAGGTTCCGCTATTGGTTATTGGTCGCAGATGTGTCTCGGTCATGTCTACATAGTTCTCGAACCCGTAGGGTCCGCACGCTTAACGTTCGATGACGATTTGTATTATTAGTTATGTGTTTTGGTGACCGAAGTTTGTTCAGAGTCCTGGATGAGATCACGGACATGACGAGGTGTCTCAAAATGGTCGAGAGGTAAAGATTCATATATTGGAAGGTTGTATACGGACACCGGAATGGTTCCAAAGAAGAACAGGGATTTTTCAGAGTACCGGGAGGTTACCGGAACCCCGCGGGAAAGTTAATGGGCCTATTGGGCCATAGTGGAGAGAGGAGGCAGGCCACGGGAGGAGGCACGTGCCTCCCCTTGCCCAATCCGAATTGGACAAGGGGAGGGGCCGCGCCCCCCCTCTTTCTTTCTCCCTCTCCCCCTTTCCCCTTTCCCTCTCCGTTGGAAGGAAGGAGGGGGGGCCGAATCCTACTTGGACTAGGAGTCCAAGTAGGACTCCGACCCCTAGGCACGCCCCTCCTAGGCCGCCGGCCTCCTCCTCCCCCCCTTATATACAGGGGCGGGGGCACCCCAAAGGTACACCAAGATTTGTCTTAGCCGTGTGCGGTGCCCCCCTCCACAGTTTACTCCTCCGGTCATAGCATCGTAGTGCTTAGGCGAAGTCCTGCGCAGATCACATCACCAACACCGTCGCCACGCCGTCGTGCTGACGGAAATCTCCCTCGACCCTCTACTGGATCAAGAGCTCGAGGGACGTCATCAAGCTGAACGTGTGCTGAACATGGAGGTGCCGTACGTTCGGTACTTGGATCGGTTGGATCGTGAAGACGTTCGATTACATCAACCACGTTATTATAATGCTTCCGCTTTTGGTCTATGAGGGTACGTGGACACACTCTCCCCGTCTCGTTGCTATTCATCTCCTAGATAGATCTTGCGTGATTGTAGGAATTTTTTTTGAATTACTACGTTCCCCAACATAACCTGGCCGCTAGTGTTACTATACTGGAGAAGTATCTTTGCAGTAAAATCAGGTCATGTGCCACACTTTAGGATGGCTTACCGGCTTCACTCCAGGGAAGGCTGAGTTTTTCCTGCTTTGGATAGTGACCCCTCCAAGTTCTATGCTAGGTATCTGTCTGATGATTAAGATAGAAAAATTCCTGGAAGAAGCTGAAGGTTGGCTCGATCTGGAGGTATACCTCACAGAACACTTGAAACTGTCACAAATTCAAAATTGATTCGGGACCAAGGTCTTGAGGCCTGATGCCAAAATGATGGAGCACGTTGTGGAATAATTTTCAGTCGGGAGGAGGGAAGCCTTGATGTCTACTACACACCTTTATTCTTATAGACACGTGTTGGGCCTCCAAGCGCGGAGTTTTGTAGGACAGTGGCAATTTTCCCTCAAGTGGATGACCTAAGGTTTACCAATCCGTGGGAGGCGTAGGATGAAGATGGTCTCTCTCAAACAACCCTGCAATCAAATACAAGAAATCTCTTATGTCCCCAACACACCCAATACAATGGCAATTTGTATAGGTCCACTAGTTCGGCAAAGAGATGGTAATAAAAGTGTAATATGGATGGTAGAAATATATTTTTATAATCTAAATAAATAAAAACAGCAAGGTAGCAAATAGTAAACGGGCACAAAAAGGGTATTGCAATGCTTGAAAATGAGGCCTAGGGTCCGTACTTTCGCTAATGCAATCTCTCAACAGTGCTAATATAATTGGATCATATAACCGTCCCTCAAAGTGCGATGAAGAATAAATCCAAACTTCCTATCTAGTGGAGAACATAAGAAGAAATTATTTGTAGGGTACGAAACCACCTTGAAGCTAATCTTTCCGATCGATCTATCCAAGAGTTCGTACTAAAATAACACCAAATAATTTTAGATTCATAATACTCAATCCAACACAAAGAACTTCAAAGAGTGCCCCAAGATATCTACCGGAGAAACAAAGACAAGAACATGCATCAACCCCTATGCATAGATTACCCCAATGTCACCTCGGGAATCCGCGAGTTGAATGCCAAAACATACATCAAGTGAACCAATACGATGCCCCATTGTCACGACAAGTATTCATATGCAAGACATATATCAAGTGCTCTCAAATCCATAAAAGTATTCAATCCGATAAAACGAAATATCAAAGGGAAAACTCAATTCACAACAAGATAGAGAGGGGAAAACACCATATGATCCGACTATATTAACAAAGCCCGTGATACATCAAGATCGTGACATCTTAAGAACACGAGAGAGAGAGAGAGAGAGATTAAACACATAGCTACTGGTACAAACCCTCAGCCCCGAAGGTGGACTACTCCCTCTTCATCGTGGTGGCCGCCGGGATGATGAAGAAGGCCACCGGTGATGATTCCCCCCTCCGGCAGGGTGCCGGAACAGGGTCTAGATTGGTTTTCGGTGGCTACGGAGGCCTGCGGCGGCAGAACTTCTGATCTAGGTTAACCCCCGAGGGTTTTTGGAATATTTGTGAACTTATAGGGTAAAGAGGGGGTGCAGGAGGCCACCGAGGTGGGCACAACCCACCTGGGCACGCCTGGGCCCACAGGCGCGCCCTGGTGAGTTGTTCCCCCCTCGGGGCACCCCCAAGGTGCTGCTCTGGCCTGTTGGTGGTCTTCTGGTCCATAAAAAATCCACAAAAAGTTTCGCGGTGTTTGGACTCCGTTTGATATTGATTTCTTGCGATGTAAAAAACATGCAAAAATAGCAAGTGGCACTTGGCACTATGTCAATAGGTTAGTCCCCAAAAATGATATAAAATGATTATAAAACATCCAAGAATGATAATATAACAGCATGGAACAATCAAAAATTATAGATACGTTGGAGACGTATCAGCATCCCCAAGATTAATTCCTGATCGTCCTCGAGTAGGTAAATGATAAAAATAGAATTTTTTTATGTGGAATGCTGCTAACATGTCATCTCATATTCTTTTCTTTGTAGCATGGACATTTGGAATTTTATATGGTTCAAAGCAATAGTCTAGTTTTGACATGAGGACTTAAATACTCAAGCATATCAACAAGCAACAATGTCTTTCAAAATATCAACGCTAAAATAAGTTATCCCTAGCCCATCATGCTCGATCATGGATCCATTCATGAAACACACTCGCATATTTACTACACCCAATTATAACATCCCAACATTCTAAAAAATTTGATTGTCTGTTTGATTATGGTGTGATTGCTTGTGTGAAACTGAGTGAAAGTTGAAACTTTTTGAAAGTTGAATGCGAGGGAATGAAATGACTTTCCCAAACTTTCACTTTGCATTCTGACCTCCATGAATTCAAACTCATTTCATCACAAAAACCTAGAGTGAAGATGATATGGCTTCTTCCATTTGAAATGAAAAGGGTTTGAAAAGATTTGAATTCCATCTGAAAATATTTCAAATTCGTAACTTTATGCAACTCAATGATTTTCATGAGAGAAGATAAAAGGACTTCTTCAGTTACATGAAATATGAGTTGGAAGTTACAAAGAATCAAATTGAAAGTTTTGGAAGTATTTTGAAACTCCCTTTCAATTTGGAATTATTTGGATTTTATTCAAATTATTTTCTCCTAAAATAAATAAATGGAAATAAGGGTAAAATGATTACCTTCAATGGAAAATTAGGATAAAATAAATTTGAAATCATTTTGGTATTTAAAAAATGATTTTTGTTGGGTTTTAATGCAACAGTAGCATTGTTTGCTTTATTTACTTATTTTTAGGATTTTTTAAACTTAAAAAATAGTTCATGTTTTAGGAAATGTTTTTCTGAACATTTTTATATATAATATACATATACAAAATGTTTTTTCCTTCTCTTGTATATTTGTTTGCATCGCTGTTAAAAAAAGGGGGCAACGCCCAGCCAGCGCACGAGCACTATAGCATCGTGCTTTAGGCCACGCACCAGCTTCTTTTGCCAAAAAAAGAAGAAACAAGGCCCAGCCCCAGCGCGGCCAGAGGCCAGCAGCCAGGCAAGCGAGGCCATGGCCCAGCCAGGCCGATCGCCCAGCTAGGCAGCCAGCTGCCCGCAGGCAGCGAGGCTGCAGCCGCCCACGTTCCAGGCTTCCAGCGCCCCTGCGCCCACGTTAAAAAAATAGCGCGTCCACGTCGCTCGACCGGACGAGACTTGCCTGCTCCCTTTGCTCTCATTCGTTCTTTCCCTCCCCACGCCCGATCTCTCTCTCACACACCTGGCGCTTGGCCCCACCTTTCTTTATTCTTCTTCACGTATAGAAACAGAATCCTGTACGTACACGCTCTGGACGCCGCCTCCGCGTCCGATTTCTTCGTGAACCCCATCCCGAGTCAACCCCACATCCAAGCATCATGTCCTATAAATAGCAACAACCTTCCTTGACCGATTCCCTTTGAAACTTCTTGCCAAAACCCACCGTATCTCACGCCCTTGCCGTTTGGATCTCGCCGCAGAAGCTGCAGTTCATCGTCGGATTCCGACTCTGGTGAGCCATACCGTGACTCTTTCTTTTGAATTCCGACTTATCTTGACCCCTAGGCTCTGTTTGACATGGTCTTGTGATCCCTATCCATCTACAGCAGCGGTACCAATCTTGTGGTCTTTGCCGGAGCACCCGGAGCACCGAGCTTCACCGCTTCATTCAGTCGCCATTCGTCATCTTCAACCATCTTCAACTCCACCACCGGACACCACTCACTGGTGCATCCTCTAGACACTCTCGTCGTAGCGCACGACCGCCGAAGCTTCCGCCACCACCACGCCTGAGCCACCCCAACGCTTTCTTCTTTTTAAGTGTACAATAACATCCTCGTTCAGTAAAAGAACGGTTTGGTAGATTGTTTTGTTTTGGTAGACGGTTTTCTTCGGTTCGATCTAACCGGTACGCAGGTTTCTTTTATTTGTACGTGTGTTAGCAGTTCAGTTATAATACGGCCGAGCATAGCTTAGTTACAGAATGCACACCCCGTAGGCCCAGTTACAGCCCGCTACGTAGCTAGCGCATGATCTGTTTTTTTTCGTTTCTGTTTTTTTAGTTTTAAATTCGGTTTTGTCTTTTTTATATCCTTAGATCTACAACTCCGATTTGGATGATTCTTTTTTCTGCAGATTCAGAAAAATCTCATCTATCCAGAGAGGGAAAAATACTTTTGAAATTTTTTAATTTCGATTTCAAACAGATTTGTTACAAAACACTAGATTGCTAATAACTTTTATTTAAAATAGCTTTTTGATTAATTATTTTTGCTAGTGATCACTTGATCTTTAGTCTAAACAGTAGACTTTTGCAAATTAGTTTTTCCTTATTTTAAATTAGGATTTTAGGCGAAACAGTATTGTTTTACATAGTTTAGTGTTATTTTCTCTTTCCCTTAGTATTTAATTGTTTTTAACTAAAACCTTTTGGCTTTTTGACAAAATTTAGTTTCGGTTCTATTAGTTAAGAGTAGACAATTTTATTTGGGACAAAAGTTTATTTTCTTTAGTTTTGTAAGATGTAAGAAAACTTGATTAGGTCATAAATAGAGTTATATAGTAGCTTTTTATTTGTTTCTTTTTGCTACTAAAAGTTTATGAAAAATACTTTCTGTAAATTAGTTGTTTTACATTTTATTTCCTATTAATTTACTAGTTTAGTGTTTTAATTGTTGTTAAGCTTTTACTTAGGACAAAACTATTTGGTCTTATGTCTTCGAGTTTTCTTTAGTAGTTTTGTGGTGTAGTTTTCCTTGGTTTTTATTTTGTGTCCCTTGTTGATTTGCATTTTATTTGTTGATTTTATTATGAGTGTTAGAATTGCTTGCTAGTATGTTTGCTTATATGAATGCTATGTATGTTTAATATAGATTTTCTCGGAGTGACGAATAGTTTATCAAAGTTTTCGAGAGCGTTATTATCTTCATCAACATACCAGGCAAGTTCACTTTGACCATGCTTTTCATACCTATGTTTTTATTGCATTTAGTGTCATCTTTGCAACAAATCCCTCCAGTAGTTATATTGAATTCTTGTAGTTGAGTAGAATGCATGAGGTAGGAACCCATCACCCTGTTACCAAGCCCGGCACGTTGTTTAGTTTCAATGCTACGCTAAAGTAGACGCAGTTGGTATGAGTGCTCGGGAGTGGTGTGAGTATGAAGAACTCTACGTCAATGACGACAACTCCATGATGGCATCTGCAAGGACTGCATCTTCGAGGCCAAGACTTCAAGACTCAAGACAAGAATTCAATATACCTCTGGGTGGAGAATGATTAAGAAGGGTACATTGGTGCGTCCAGTACTCAGCGATTCCGGAGAAGCGCCGTGATATCATGTGGAAACCTCCACCCAGGCTCAAAGAGACGGAAGAATACTTCATGCCTGGAAGCTTACCTGTGGGCTCTGGCTTGGTTGACCTTAGTGGTGACTCTGGCTAGGACGGTGCTAGCAGATGTAGAACTACGGTAGGATTGGATGAGCACCGGACAGTGGTGAACTCTTCGGAAGACCATGTTTCGGTCATCTTGTTCTCAAACATCCTGAAGTGCGAGAACGTAAAAGAGGGATCAAATCTTGCGGGTAAAGTGTACAAACCTCTGCAGAGGGTTAAAACCTAATCGATTAGCCGTGTCCCCGGTTATGGACAATTTGAGCCTCTGGACTTGGATCTATCTCGGAACTCTCAACACCGGACTGATAACTTAATTGTGGGCAACTTATGATGATTTGGGCTATGAGACATCGGTTGGCGGAACCATGTCATTGTAGATAACTCTATAGTGAAGACTCCTTATATTCCTTTGATGTAGGAAAAATAAAACCAGCTTTTACGCAAACAAAACTCAAATACAGAGCCACAAAGCCATATTGCATATAGTATAGTTTATCATCTGTTTTTCTTACAGTGATCTTGTTGGTACATTCAATGTACTGACCTACACGGCTGCAACGTATCATCTTGCAGGATTTTATACGACGAGTGAGTTTCGTTGATTGGTTTACGGTCTACACTCAACCTGCCGATGGTGTTGATGGGACTCCACACCCGATTGTTTGTTTCCGCTGAGACTTATGAGGTATATATATCAGTTTTACGTTATTTATACATGTGATTGCACTTTGATATATACATTGATGTACTGTGTGTGCCAGCATACTGATCCAGGGATGGCACAGATACACAGAGGCTTGACTGTCTGAGGTCGGGTCGCTACACCAATACTCAAGTACGGTCATAATGCCTCCTAGTTGGTGCTTTTATAAGAGAAGATGGAGACTCAAATTGAAAATAAAAATTGCATAAAGTAAAAGAAAGGCCCTTCGCAGAGGGAAGTAGGGATTTGTAGAGGTGCCAGAGCTCAAAGCGAAAATTGAGAGATAAAAACATTTTGAGAGGCATACTTTTCCCACCAACGAAAACGACTTAGAGCTCCCAACACTTTCCATGCTAGATATATCATAGGAGGTTCCCAAACAGAAAATGAAGTTTATTCCTTTTTCCACCATACTTTCACTTTCCATGGCTAACCATATCCACGGATGCCCTCCATACCAACACTTTCCAAGGAATTTATTATTTGACAACATAAAGTAAATTCATTTTTCATTTCGGGACTGGGCATCCCTAATACCTTTGCCTTACTCTCGTGCAATGACAAGTGAATAAACACTCATCGTGAGAATAACACATCTAGCATGGAAAATATTGGCCACCCTCGCCTCGCGGGCGGTACGAGCACACAAAAGAGAAATTTATTTGAAAATTAGAGATGGCACATACAAATTTGCTTAGAACGGCAAAAGAATACCGCATATAGGTAGGTATAGTGGACTCATGTGGCAAAACTGGTTTAAAGGATTTTGGATGCACAAGTAGTGATATACTTAGTGCAAAATGAAGGCTAGCAAAAGATTGAGAACCGACCAACCAAGAAATGAATAATCTCATAAGCGAGCATTGAGCATAATTAACACTGAATAATACACCACAAGTAGGATATAATTTCATTGCATAAATATTGTCCTTCGTGCTTGCATAGGGAATCACAAACCTTAACACCACTATTCTTACTAAAGCACAATTACTCATCAACATGACTCACATATCACATCATCATATCTCAAAACTATTACAGGGAATCAAGTTTATTTTGTCCAATGATCTTCATGAAAGTTTTTACTATATCCTTCTTGGATATCTATCACTTTGGAACTAATTTTCGTGTGTTACTTTTGATAAGCTCAAACAAATATAAGTGAATATCATGAGCATAATGTTTCTTTCTCTCAAATTAATTTAAGTGAAGCAAGAGAGAATTTCTTCAAAAATACTAAAGCACACCGTGCTAAAAAAGATATAAGTGAAGCACTAGAGCAATTCCATAGAAAAGAGCTTCATTGAGGGGATGTGAGTGCCGCTTACCTAGCCTCCCTGGCAACTATTTGAGGACTCTATTTTATTTAAAAACTTTTAGATACTTTATTAAAACAGAAAGCAAAACAAAATAAAATGACATTCCAAGGATAGCACACATCATGTGAAGAAGCAAAAACTTAGACTCAATCGAGACTAACTGATAATTGTTGATGAAGAAAGGTGGGATGCCTACCGGGGCAAAGCTTAGATGCTTGAGACATCTTGAAATATTATCTTGGGATACCTTGGGCATCCCCAATCTTGACCTATTGTGTCTCCTTAATTCCTCTCGTATCACGGTTTTCCTAAATCTCAAAAAGCTTCATCCACACAAAACTCAACAAGAACTCGTGAGATAAGTTAGTATAAACCAATGCAAAAACCTTATCATTCTACTGTAGCAAATCACTAAAATTATATTAAAAAATTGCATACTAAATGCCTCTGCATATTTAATACTCCTACCCTTAAATAGAATCATTAAACAAGCAAACATATGCAAACAATGCAAACATAACAGCAATCTGCCAAAACAGTACAGTCTGTAAAGAATGCAATATTCATCATTTTTCCCTAACTCCAAAAATTCTTAAAAATTAGGAACACATAGATAATTTTTATATCAATCATCTGTAAAAAAATCAGAATTTTTTCGACGCCCCAGTGAATTTAAACAATTCTGTTTCTGGAAGCAAAAGTTTCTGTTTTTTCACAAATTCAAGTCAACTATCATCCACATTATCCCAAAGGCTTTACTTGGCACTTTATTGAAACAAAAGTTATAAACACATGGTTACTACAGTATCCTAATCATGTGAACACATAAAAACAGTAGGTAAAAGTGTCGGCTTGTCTCCCAACAAGCACTTTTCTTTAATGCCTTTTAGCTAGGCATGATGGTTTCAATGATGCTCACATGAAAGATAAGAATTGAAACATAAAGAGAGCATCATGAGTCATACGACTAGCACATTTAAGTCTAACCCACTTCCTATGCATAGGGATTTTGTGAGCAAACAACTTATGGCAACAAGAATCAACTAGCATAGGAAGGAAAAACAAGCATAACTTCAAAACTTTCAACACATAGGGAGGAAACTTTATATTATTGCATTTCCTACAAGCATATGTTCCTCCCTCATAATAATTTTTAGTAGCATCATGAATGAATTCAACAATATAACTATCATAAAGCATTCTTTTCATGACCCACAAGCATAGAAATTTTACTACTCTCCACACAAGCAAATTTATTCTCATGAATAGCAGTGGCAGCAAAATCAGCAAAGTAACTATCATGGGATTGAAAATTAAAATCATGATGAAAAGTTTCATGGTTATCATTATTCTTTATAGCATACATGTCATCCCCATAATCATCATAGATAGCAACTTTGTTCTCATAATAATCAATTGAAACCTCATCCAAAATGGTGGATTCATCACTAAATAAAGTCATGCCCACTCCAAATCCACTTTCATCATTATAATCATCATAAATAGGAGGCATACAATCATTATAACAAATTTGCACATCAAATCTTGGGGGACTAAAAATATCATCTTCATCAAACATAGCATCCCCAAGCTTATGGCTTTGCATATCATTAGCATCATGGATATTCAAAGAATTCATACTAACAACATTGCAATCATGCTCATCATTCAAATATTTTGTGCCAAACATTTTATTGACTTCTTCTTATAACAATTGAGCACAATTTTCCGATCATCATTTTCAAGAAAGATATTATAAAGATGATCAATAATATGATGCAACCTCAATTCCATTTTTTTATGTTGTTTTCTTTTATAAACCAAACTAGTGATAAAACAAGAAACTAAAACATTTAATTGCAAGATCTAAAGATATACCTTCATGCACTCACCTCCCAAGCAACGGCGCCAGAAAAGAGCTTGATGTTTACTACACAACTTTCTTCTTGTAGACACGTGTTGGGCCTCCAAGCGCATAGTTTTGTAGGACAGTGGCAATTTTCCCTCAAGTGGATGACCTAAGGTTTATCAATCCATGGTCTCTCTCAAACAACCCTGCAATCAAATACAAGAAATCTCTTGTGTCCCCAACACACCCAATACAATGGCAATTTGTATACGTGCACTAGTTCGGCGAAGAGATGGTGATAAAAGTGTAATATGGATGGTAGAAATATATTTTTATAATCTGAATAAATAAAAACAACAAGGTAGCAAATAGTAAACGGGCACAAAAACGGTATTGCAATGCTTGAAAATGAGGCCTAGGGTCCGTACTTTCGCTAGTGCAATCTCTCAACAGTGCTAATATAATTGGATCATATAACCGTCCCTCAAAGTGCGATGAAGAATCAATCCAAAGTTCCTATCTAGCGGAGAACATAAGAAGAAATTATTTGTAGGGTACGAAACCACCTCGAAGCTAATCTTTCTGATCGATCTATCCAAGAGTACGTACTAAAATAACACCAAATAATTTCACATTCATAATACTCAATCCAACACAAAGAACTTCAAAGAGTGCCCCAAGATTTCTACCAGAGAAAGAAAGAAAAGAACGTGCATCATCCCCTATGCGTAGATTACCCAAATGTTACCTCGGGAATCGAGTTGAGTGCCAAAACATAAATCAAGTGAATCAATACGATACCCCATTGCCACCACGAGTATTCATATGCAAGACATATATCAAGTGCTCTCAAATCCATAAAAGTACTCAATCCGATAAAACCAAATCTCAAAGGGAAAAGTCAATTCACAACAAGACAAAGAGGGGAAAACACCATATGATTTGACTATATTAACAAAGCCCGCGATACATCAAGATCGTGCCATCTCAAGAACACGAGAGAGAGAGAGAGATTAAACACTAGCTACTGCTACAAACCCTCAGCCCCGAGGGTGGACTTCTCCCTCCTCATCGTGGTGACCGCCGGGATGATGAAGATGGCCATCGGTGATGATTCCCCCCTCTGGGATGGTGCCGAAAAAGGGTCTAGATTGGTTTTTGGTGGCTACAGAGGCATGCAGCGGTGGAACTTATGATCTAGGTTAACCCCGAGGGTTTTTGGGATATTTTTGAATTTATAGGGTAAAGAGGGGGTGTGGGAGGCCACCGAGGTGGGCACAACCCACCTGGGCGCGCCTGAGGACTGGTGGGTTGTGCCCCCCCTCGGGGCACCCCCCAGGTGCTGCTCTGGCCCATTGGTGGTCTTCTGGTCCATAAAAAATCCACAAAAAGTTTCACCGTGTTTGGACTCCGTTTGATATTGATTTCCTAGGATGTAAAAAACATGCTAAAAATAGCAACTGGCACTTGGCACTATGTCAATAGGTTAGTACCAAAAAATGATATAAAATGATTATAAAACATCCAAGAATGATAATATAACAGCATGGAACAATAAAAAATTATAGATACGTTGGAGACGTATCAAGCCTCTTTCCAGATGGTCACCAAAAATGATGATCTCGTTTTGACCCAGCTGAGGGTTGATTTCTTCATCGGGTGTGCGCCATTATATTTCACTTTCGGCTGGAAGCAACCCAGAGTCCATTAAAGTTTCTAATCTAAGCGCAGACATGGTTGATTTTGTTCAGTTCACTGCCTTGTTGGTTTTAGGAGCCATTGGTTCAATTGCAGTGAAGATTCAACTACAAGTTATGCAAAACAAGTATAAGCCGGCAATATTATGGAAGCTTTCCAGGTCATGATAGTTATGAGTCAATTTATTAAGCCGGTAAAGTGCCCAGGTAATGATTATTAAAGGTAAGCAAAACTCTACATTGTGTGATCAATGGATTACTATGCAATTATGAGCTAGTGATAATTCGAGCCGGCAAAAGCAGAATAAGTGCAGTTCATAGTTTGATAAATAACAAGTACAACAGTGGATTTTTCCAGGTCGTAACAGCCATCTGTTCAGGGTTGTGTGGCTTAGGATTCTTATGACCCGGAAAAGAGTATAACCCGGAAGATATATCATTACGGTTTATGACCGATCAAATTTATGAAGCAAAATTCTGTCTTATGTCAATCACAAACAACTACTCAACTATTGTACAGATTTGAATATCAGTATGGATCTGAGATATGACTATAAGAGAAAAGAAAAAAAGGTAACCTAGTTTGATATGCCCAGGCATGAATTGGCAGTGGAGTTCATCAAGGTGAAGTAAAAGATCTACAAGGTGTGTAACTAGGTCGCGGAGGTACTTAAAGGGCTTATTGGGTGCAAGTTCATATGAAACCTAGACCCACCATTGCGTCATTCGAAGAGCGCTGGCGAACTAGCAAGAACTACGTCGAAGATTACAAAGATGGAATGGGGCACACATAGATCTGCAAGGGAAAGCTTGCATGCTTCAAGCTCTAGGGGGGCGGTTGCGCGTTCTTGGCTGTCCCCGGCGATGGTGTCCGCGAGGTTGTGGCCATGGTCTTCGAGGTCGATGAGCTCGTGTGGGGGGGGGGCGTTGGGAGCACAAGGAAGAAGGGCAAGGAGCAGAGAGGGTAAAGGTGAATCCCTGGGATGCGACATTCTATTTATAAAGAGGGGAGGACCCAAAACTACAAGTGCGAAAATCCACGGGGTGCAATCAATTGTGGCTAAAAAGACTCCTTGATTTTCACACGTGACAGGACAAAACATATCCACCCAAAAGATCTGTTGTGATGTCACGCATGAATTTTGGAAACACTGTGAGGTGATGTCACGGTATGAGGTAGTTTAGAAATACTAAGTGTGGAGCGATCCACGCGACCGGCAAATGAACTGACCCGGCCAGACACCTCTCGAGAATGAAAATGACAAAGATCAAAGGGATGAGAAGATGTCAGCTCAAGAAATAGACCCGGAAATTTAATCCCTCACTTTTTTGTTTCCTTGTCTTATTTTTAGGATAAGTTTAACATGGATAAATTCAAATTAAACTAGGGGCTAATGTTGGGGATATTCTGATGTGGACATGGCTATCGTAAAACCGACTGCAAATATTACATGGCAAATTAACAACCAAGTATTTTTATACCTTAGTAAATATGATTCAATTAACAAGAATATGATATTGCGTTCATGCCATGATTTTCTTGTACTCATGGACGAAGGATTGGGACACTGTACAAGAAATAATTATGCACAGATCAAATACCCAGCAGTTAGTAGCACCAGGAGCAGTACCAGCAAAGATTTTCTCCAGCCCGAGTCAACCACGTGGTGTAGCATGCGTACTAATAATAAATTCAAGGAAGTGGACCATAGGATGTCAGCACTAATTCGAGTTGGAGTTTTCTTTTGGCCAACTCAAGTCCACGAGGGACTCAAGGAGGTGGGCCTCCACACGGATCACGTCGGCCAGCTTTTGCACGGGGCATCGATGCGGCGGACGGATCCAACAAATAGTTAGGAATTATTAGGGTTAGACTTGGGTTTTGTTTAGAGAAGTTTAGTTTTAGCTGCTTTTATTTGTCTTCGCTCGTAGCAGCTAGTGCAACTGTCAAGACATCCTATCGAAACCCCATCTTGTGAGATTTATTCCATCTAGCATATTCACAATTTTGAGATTGCTTGGCTATTATTTTCTTGCATGTTCTTCGATTTGCTTGCAGGAAAAATCCTTCGTGGATAGGTCAATCGTGTCGTTGGCTCGGTCGATAATGTCGTGGAGTTGGTTCAGCAGTTATCGTGGATATCAGTCGTGTACAGTTCACCCTATACGGTTGGTAGCCGGATCGTGAGGGTCAAGTCCCACCCAAAATCGTAGTTATCTCCCTCTCATCAAAAGATCGGGCCCCGGTTCACATCAAGTGGTGTCAGTTTTCAGGTTCATCGGTGAGAGATTTACAGTTTTATTAGGTTAGATTGTTTTTCAGTCCTATAACCCATGAAAAAGCCAATATAAATAAATTAGTTTATCCGCTACACCTACCTTTTTTAGCCTCTAGCAATTTTTTGCATCTAGTATTTGTTTTGTTGAATCTTTGGTTGCATCCATCCTAATATTAGTGTTGGTTTAGATTTATTTGGGAGAAAACCATCTACTAGATCAATTTGTTTTTGTCCACCCTCCAAATCTTTGCCGCAACACTCGTCTTCAGGAAAATAAACAAGATTGCACTGGATTGTTTCCTTTTTGTGGTTGCACCTGTGCCCCACGTCCCATCCACTTTAAAACTTGTGCATGTGTTGCTGCGCGCATGCCCGAGACCTCAACCGCTAGCGCCAAGCATCTTGATTCCATCTGGTTAGCCACCCATCATTACCCTTAGTGTACCACCGCCAGCCATCCATCATTAATTATTTAGTGCCATCGCTAGAGCACGCGAGTCTTATCAAACACACATGTTGTGCCGCAGTTTTTCTTCTTACTAGTTTACTTTTTGATCTCTACTAGTACTACCGGTCCGACAATAGTAACAGACATGCTGTTTTGAAACGTTGATGTCTTTATATCGTTTGCTAACTGGCCTGGTAAAAAGGCAAGGGAAAAGGAAGAAAAAAGTGAAAAAAAAAACATAAGAGGAAACAAAAAGAAAAAAAATAAGCTCTGGCCTGTTAGCATCTTTTGGAATATCTCTTTGTTGTCCAGAACCTTTACTTTGCTCATATACGTGTCTACTGGACATTTTTTCTGCTCTAGGTTGCCATACACTATCGTTTATACCTCACTTATATCTAGCTATTTAGAGATTTCATACTTTCATCTGTTTCGACTCATTTTATTCAGTATCTGGGATTATATTGTTTTGTCTCTTACTAGTCGACTGCAAGCACTAGTTAGGAGTTTGAGCAATTATTCAACTTGCATTGATTTTTGCTAAACTTTTGCCAGTGATATTGTGAGTTGAGAAGCCTTTGCCAAGCTACACTTTTTCCTACCAGTAAGTACAGGTCCCGGTTCCGCTGATTCCTAGTTATCGCTCCAACCAATCTTCATCGGTCGTTTGAAGCCAACACCAACACGTCGATGACCACATGTTGCATTGGTAAGAACAAGTAAGAATTTGATAATAAGCTTGAGTGTGAGCGATTTTTTTCTCCACCACGTCCTACTTGTTGATAGGGTTTATACACTGTGTTTTTTCTCTTTCACTAACAATGGCACAGGATCAACCCACACTTGAGGGTCTCACCGCGGATGTGAAAGTCACCAGCGAGCGTCTCGCCCAACTTGAGGGTGCTCAGATTGCGGCCGAAGAGAGGCTCAAGGCCATAGAGGATGCACAGGGTGTTGCAAACACACAGCTAAAGGACATCTTGTCATGTCTGGACGAGTTGCGGACTGCACCCCTCGTCAACAACAACGTTGATCCTCGCAACTCCACGGGTGGTGCCGCTATTTCACGAGCTCGGTGTGTGACCATGGGTCATCCACAACACCCAGCTACTGCCACTGATGCCACCACCATAAACTAGCACCAACAAATTCCTCCCCGTGTCACCGAGGAACATGGGGACAACTATGAGGATTATTCTGGTGACACCGAAGATGACCAAATGGTCGACCACCATAATGACCATGCTCACCAACAACTGCGTTTCAACCGTCAAGGTATGGCACAAGGTCCACATAGGTATGACATCTAGGATTACGACCACTCTAGTGCTAAAATTAAATTTACTGTGCATGCTTTCAATGGTAAATATAATCCAGATATTTATCTTGATTGGGAACTTTTAGTTGATTTTTTTTTGCATGTATGATATTCCTGAGAATCAAAGAGTTAGGGCAGCCACTAGTGAATTTACAAACTTTGATTCTATTTGGTGGAGTGAGTATTGTCATGTTAATGCAAACAATATACCTACTACTTGGGATGCTTTAAAACAAGCTATGCGACAACGTTATGTTCCTTCTTATTATGCTCCTGGCAAACTGAATGAATTGCAAACTGGCTTAATGCGATGTGGATTAGTTGAAATGGAAGATGCTATGATGGCTAGATTTTTAGGTGGTTTGAATCGTGATATTCAGGATATATTGGACTATAAGGAGTACAATTCTATTACTCATTTGTTTCATTTTGCTTGTAAAGCTGAAAGGGAAGTACAGGAGGACACAACAAGGGACGAGGTAACTTTTCTGCAGGTCGTCACTCATCATGGATACACTCTCCAACTATCCCACACACTACTGAGGCAACACCACATATCTCGAACAGTGGTGCACTCCCAACAAGTTCAAAATCAGCTCCACAATCCTCTACGGCGTCGAGAGCAATTTCTCAAGCACCCACCACTTCGTATGGACGCACAAGGGACATGAAGTGTCATATATGCAAAGGTGGTAGGCACTTGATGAAGGACTGCACAAATAAACGTACATTCATTGTGCGGGACGATGGTGAGTACTCCTCTGGTAGTGATTTGGATGAAGATACATGTGCTATGCTTGCCACTAATAATGTAGGTGACACTGAGGAGAATGACACGGAGGCGATACATGTTAATGCTGCAATGGCAGATCAATACCCAAGCCTTGTTACCATGCGAGTACTTAGTGCCTAGGTTGGGCATACTGAGATGCCTCAATGCCATAATCTTTTTCAAACTAAGTTTGTTGCCAAAGGGCATTCCATTCATGTGATCATTTATGGTGGAAGCTACAATAATTAGGCGAGTATAGAGATGGTCGAGAAACTTTGCCTCACCACTACCAGACACCCCCATCCATATTACATCCAATGGTTCAACTATTGTGGTTAGTTCAAGGTAACACGTCGTGTGCGAGTACAATTTACACTTGGTTCATACCATGATTACGTTGACTGTGATGTTGTACCTATGCAAGCTTGTTCTTTATTGTTAGGTCAACCTTGGCAATATGATAATAGTGTTGTCCATCATGGTAGAACAAATTTCTTATATTCTCGTGTTTGAAGTAAAAACCATTAACTTGCTTCCCGTGACCCCCGATGAAATAATAAATGATGAGAAACCTAAATCATCGGATCGTACTATGCACACTATGCTTGCCATCAATTCTAAATTTTTTCCATTAAATGTCCCAACTTGTGCTCTAGATATACCGTGTGCCCAAATAGTTAATTTGCGTCCATATCATTCATATATAGACTATGTGTGGGATAAAATTTGTCATGATATTCATAATGGCGTTGTTACAAAATTATCACACCCTCATGCGCTAATGCCTTTGGAACGGCCTATATGTGTTGCATCTATTTTTGCTTTGCTCTGTGACGTGTTCCAGCTAAATAAAAGCCAAGGACGACTTTGTTTTGAAGAAAGGGAAGATGATGTGGACATGGCTATCACAAAACCGTCTGCAAATATTACATGGCAAATTAACAACTAGGTATTTTTATTCCTTAGTAAATACGATTCAATTAATAAGAATATGATATTGTGTCCATGCGATATTTTTCTTGTACTCGGGTACGAAGGATTGGTACACTGTACAACAAAGAATTATGCACAGATAAAATATGCAGCTAGTAGCACCAGGAGCAGTACTAGCAAAGATTTGCTCCAGCCCGAGTCAACCACATGGTGTAGCATGCGTACTAATCATAAATTCAAGGAAGTGGACCATAGGTTGTCAACACTAATTGGAGTTGGAGTTTTATTTGGCTAATGCAAGTCCACAAGGGACTCGAGGAGGTGGGCCTCCACACGGGTCACGTCGGTCAGCTTTTGCACGGGACATCGAGGCGACGGACGGCTCCAATAAATAGTTATGAATTATTAGGGTTAGACTTGGGTTTTGTTAAGAGAAGTTTAGTTTTAGCTACTTTTATTTGTCTTCGCTCGTAGCGCTAGTGCGACCATCAAGATGTCCTATTGGGACCCCATCTTGTGAGATTTATTCCATCTAGCATATTCGCAATTTTGAGATTGCTTGGCTATTATTTTCTTGCATGTTCTTCGATTTGCTTGCAAGAAAAATCCTCCGTGGATAGGTCGATCATGTCGTTGGCTCAGTCGATAACACCGTGGAGTTGGTTCAACGATTGTCATGGATATTAGTAGTGTACGGTTCACCCTGTACAGTTGGTAGCCTGATTGTGAGGGTCAAGTCCCACCCAAAATCATAGTTATCTCCCTCTCATCGAAACATCGGGCCCCAGTTCACATCATATTCCCCATAACCAAGACTGATGAGGACATCAATATCATTATTACACCCACAGCCCCTGCTACTATACATACTGGACCAATTACTAGAGCTCATGTACGTCAATTCAATTACCAGGTACTTTTGTTTCTTGGTAATGATTCTAATGTTCATGAGAATATGATGCTGCCTAAATTGGATATATTTGTTTTGCTTACAAATGAAGGGCCTAGCTTGGAGAAGGATGAACTTGGAGCAAGAACAAGCATGGAGATGACGGCATGCGCAAGGGAAACAAGAACAGAGTTTCAAGTGATGATTTTAGGACTTTGAAGCCACCGTAACGAGTGCATGAAGTCTTGGACGAAATACACAAGATGCCACTTCACAAATTTCGTCCAGAGGCTATTATAGGTGTCGCGTCACCTTATTATTGGACCAGGCCCATGTAATTTTCAGATACATAAGTATAGTCTATTTTTAGAGTTCGTATGTGTGGGGAAACAAGAGATACACAAGGGCCACGAAATTCCCCCCTCTTCCTCCATATATACAGCCCTTAGGGCGTTGTTTAGACTTTGGGTTTTGTTTAGATTATAAGTTTGCCATGGCTGCAACTTCGCGTACTTCGTTTGCGTTCAACGAATAGACCAAGACGTCACAGAACCCCACCTTGATCAATAAAGATTTCATCTTATATTCGTAATATCCTGATTGCAATTTTAGTTTCTTTCTTTTTCTTTGTTTGCTTGCAGGAAATAGACCTTCGTGGTCAGGTTGATCGTGCTCCAGCGTGGTCAATAACCTCTCGGAGCTAGTTTAGCGATTGCTAAGGAACGACGTCCCTGCATGTTCCTAGTCGGATCGTGAAAGTCTACTCCTCCAAAACGATATTCACCATCTCACCGAAAGACGAGACACCTTTTCCTCTATCAAGTGGTATCATATTTCCAGGTTGCTCAGTGAGATTTTACAGTTTTTTGTAGTTTAGGTCGAGTCTTGTTCTTCATACCTATAGTCCACGAAAAAGCCAAAAAAAAGTTAGGGTTATTTCATCCTATCTGAACCAGTCTAAGCCTTTGCATAGTCTTTTCGGTATTTTG